>PPHD01030562.1:0-10293 GCA_002909625.1 Bambusicola thoracicus | reverse complement strand
TACTTAACCATGTTGAAAATCAAGTTCAAAGATTGCAGTGAGTATACCTACAGTTATGACCCATATCTGGTGCTGAATATTTAGAAAACCTGACACGATTCAGCTGTAACATTTTTATTTGGTGTAGAGTGAAGCTTATAGCATCAGCAGTGATACAGACTCAGAGAGAAGTGTTCAGCGAAGTTTCTTCTTCTTTCTGCTCTGGATTTGTCAAAAGCGTAAGGGAATTATGAGAGCATGTATCACCAAGAAAGCAACTTGAGATATGTGTTCAGGTGCACAGAAAGGGATTTTCCTTTGCAAATGGTGGGATGCCTACTATCGATTTTGGTGAAAGCCCGCCCCAGTGCCCTTATGCATGTGGGCACCAGGAGCCCTGAGTCTATTTTGGGCACCGTGTCTGACAGTCCACGTGGCTGGGTGAGTCATGCCAGCAGCCTTTCACTTTCCTTTTCTTTGAAAAGGAGTTACCTGTCTCTGAAAAATGCCTTGACATTGATGATGAAACTGCCCGTTGGTGGTCCATCTTGAACGAGTCCTCACGTGGTCAAGAGCTCACCTCAGTATGCAGAAACATGCCGTAAGAGGGCAATTTACTCAGTCAAAAAAAATTAGCAACAGAAAATAGGCACCATCCTGCAGTTTCATTCATCTTCGGTGATCAATTCGTAATCTTGTTCCAAGTTGATTCTGAAACCAGACAATTTTTTACAGCAATTGGTTAAAAGTAGGAACGCTTCTTTGAGCAGTAACTCCTTTACTGAGGTCGCTTTATGAAAGATAATGGCTTTTGATAGGCAGTGGCTGCAGAGATAAGAGGATGTGCTTTGGGGAGCCCTGTGTAGGAATGAAATTCTGAACAGAGGTGTTGCTGCTTCTCATCGTGTTCGTTTTTAGAAATAAATACCGTGTTTCTGCTAAATAAAAAGACGCGGCCTGGCCTGTGACAAACATTTGGGTGGGTTTTTTTTCTGTCCAGTTTGGTTAGAGAAGTGAAAAGGTGCATCTTTTGAAAAAAAAATATGGTGAAATGTGTCAACATGAATGGAAACCAGTCAATCATAGTGAAATTTAACTCAAAATGAAAAGTCACTTTAAACTTGATTTTCTTTTTTTCCCTTTTTTTTTCATGTGTTTAGAAATGTTGAACTGAAACATTCTGTCAACCTGAACGCTTTTTTTGAGTTGAGAAATTAATCAAAACCAACCTTTTCCTGCTGAGGTTTCATTTTCAACCAAGTAGGCCTCTTCTGATTAAAGAAGTCGCATACAAATGATCAATCACCTTGGCACTGCTTTAGCTTTTGGGTGATTCAAATCTGTTTTAGAAACAAGCGTCATGCCCGTCTATAGGTGCTGCTGTAAGAATCGTTCTGAGTGCCCCGTGTGTCTGGCAGCAGTCGGATGTCCCCGGGGAAGTGTCCTGACGTGTGGCAGCCACCTCCCTGTGTTGGAACCACAGGTGCGATGGGCACGCAGCTCACAGCCCGTATACGAGGAGCGTGGGCAAAGCTGGGCACTTCTCCCCTTGCGATAGGAGTGCAAGCCCTGTCACAGGTTCCTTGCAGACTCTCCGTGTGTGGACAGAGGTTTGGAGGCAGCGGGGCTGAGCCTGCTGCCAGGGTTAGAGGGCTGAGAGCGTGAGCTGCAGGAGCAGCGGGTGGGCCTGAGAACAGGCAGGAGGCTGGGCATGGGCTGCTGGCAGTGGAGAGCAGTTAGGGGAGGGAGTGGGACAGCACGGGGATGGAGAGAATAGAAAAGGGTTGAGAGATGTGGGAAGAGACGAAGCGAGGTGGGGTGGTTGTGACTCTGAAAGCTGTGACACTTAGTTGTGATTTTTTAGTAAGAAGGTTTCCAACAGCACCAGGGATAAAAAAGACCTGATGAAGTATCGTCTGTGAAACACTGAAATCAGAACTTCTGAAGACCCGTGGCTCTTGGAAATTGCATTTTGCTAGTTTTTGGGCTGTAAGACAGGATGCTCCTGGGCCAACCTGCAGGGAACTTCCTTCCTCCCGTTTGCAGAGGAAGCAGGGATGTGAAGATCTGTATCTGTGCCGTGCCCCTGACACTGCCACTCCCTGGTGCTGATGGCTTTATCAGCCCAGCTTCAGGCATCGTCTCCTGTGCGTTCAAGGTTATCAGATAGAGATGAGCTAGGAAAAAAAATCCAACTTTTGACTCAGACCCTTAAAATATAAATGATGTAACCCAGAATCCAGCATTACTCTTACTTCACAGATCTTTACCGAAGATCAGCATTCGTGTACTGAAATTGGAGAGCAGGGTTTTACCTTTGAATCACCAGATTAAGAAAAGGATGTATCTTTCAGTGAAACCTGCACAACAGATCATCTTACGGTTGCGTGCTGTCAGAGGGCCTTCAAGGCAGCTTAGACATAGCTACATGGCTTTACACGTTGACCTTTTTTTTTAATGCTGTGACAACTTCTGAACTGTAGAGGTGAGGTTAACAGCATGTTGCAGCGTGTTTGAAGTCAGTTAAGAAACCAGCAGGCTGATGTTACGTATTTTTTCAGCAAGAGGATGGCTCCTGCTGTCTGTACCTGTCCTTCTGCAGCACCGAGAGTCCTTTTGGGTATCTCACAACGCTACCGCCCAGCTGGGCTGAAAACGCTCAGCCCCTTCACTGGAAAGCTGGGCTGTGTAGGGCAGAACAGGAGGCCCCTCGGTCCCACAGCAAGGCCCCAGCTTGGCTCATAGAGAGAGAAAAACTGCTCCTAACAAGAAAAGGCAATGTGCTGCTCAAATTCATCTCTTCTTTCAGAAAGCAGCCTCTGCTTATACGGTGAGTGTAAAAACATGAATTACTTGCCTTCTTAAGAAACAGGCCCGCATCAAGTTGAAAATGTTTCAGATTCATCTTTGGAAAAGATTTGTGTGATTTCTTCTGTTTTTCTTCAAGCGTGATTCTGTTTTTCTCCAGCACTGCTTGCTGCTTGGGGTGTGTGGTTTGACACGCCGCGCGTCAGTTTAGCTTTTTGAGATTGTGTGCTTTTTGAAGGGGGCACATCTGTGGTTATAGAAGAAAAACAAGAACATCAGATGTTCAGGGCACAAAAAGCAGAGCCTGGGAGGATCTTAGAAACGAGCAGTGATGAGGGGTGGCTTGTATTTGACCCAGAGCTGGTGAGGGCTGATACAGTATGTGTAAAATTACTTATTTTTCCAGTTTTCGAATGCCCTCTGGAAAATTACTGTAATATGAAAGAAACATTTGAACTACAGTTGCGGTTGTGACATTTTATAATAAGCCAAGCATCTCAAGCAGCAAAATTACGCGCTTTGCTTTTTTCTTCCTTTTTGATTTAGTGACGGGGCGCCGTTCACGAAAAAGAGCGTGCTCCAAGAAGCTTCCAAGTGAAGGTCTCCTCAAAAAAAGTGAGAGACTGTGATCCCTAACGAGGGATACAACTGCCAGGACCGCTCTCTTGTGTCAGTGGGAGCTTTGTTGTCAATGAGCAGCACAGTCACTGCCCTTCGGAGAACAAAAGGGAGTGCTGTGACTGCAGCCGTATCCCCTGTAGTTCTCCTTTAGACTGTGTGGGTCCTGCAGGGGAGCCTGGAGTATCTGGGCAAGATGGACACTAGAGTGCTGCATATAGCTGCTCAGCCGGGGGAACCAGGTTTGGAGTGGAGAGGTGTATAGGCTGAAGCAGACACCTGTGTAGAAGTGAACTGTGTGGAAAGCTTGCTAAAAGTCAACAGCCAACGGGGTCTACAATGTTGTTTATCTTTGTTAAAATGCCACGATTATTCTAGCTTACCTGACTGTATTTATCTAAAGACCTTAATTTAATATTTTCAGACACGGTTTTTAATCTTTCTTTAACGTGAATTCACTCCCTCTTCTGTGGCTGTGCAACTGTATGCACTAAGCAGATATGACAACTACTGCTGTATCAGGTAGAGTTAATTAATCACAGGGTAGTTCCTGCTTATAGACCAGGTCAGCAACTTGAAACAGTGTCCTGTGCGAGCAGGGCAGGTATTCTGTAGTTACCTTTTAACACAGAATTCCTAAACAATGTTTTAAAATGACCTTACCGCATCAGAAACAGTCACAGATCTGTCGCCATTTGTTCTATTTGTTAAGTTAACAGATGGGAAGCTCTGCAGCAGGCTTGCTCCAGCCTGTGCTTCACGCAGGACTGAAAAGTTTACAGCAAATCCTGCTCAGTGGCAAAGCCTGATTAGGAAATGTTATCTTTTTTTTTTTTTTTCTTTTTGCATAGTATATGGGATACACATGCCTAACATATGGTTGCTATAAAATACCTTAGATGAGTCAGATCTTAGCTGGCAGCTGCAAGCAGAGCTGTTCTGGCTTCTTAGATAATACTGCCACTTGCAAGCTTATTTTTTGTTGTTGTTGTTACTTTACTACTTTGCTGTTAAATTATATTAACCTGATTTGTGGACGCTCTCATCTGAGTCCAACAAAAAGGCAAGGATTTACAATGTAAATCCTGTTGTGGATGAAGCTTGAATCAGTTACAAACAAGTTGTTCAGGCTTGCTTGCTGCAGTGATGGTTCTTACCAAACCATAGCACTGCTCGGGGAGCTGCTGCTGTCCCGCTCTGTGCTCAGTTCTGTTACATATTCCAGAAGTTTAAGAGGCTAAAAAGTGCCAGAAATTGCATTGATTTGATGTGGTTTGCAGCAATGCAGGATGTTTCAGGCAGTAGACCCACAGGCTCTGTTCTTTGATCTTTGCATGCAGCTCTCGCAGATAATCACAGCTTGCAAAATGTAGTGAGAAGCAGTGGTGGGCCGCCAAAGCGTTGCAGGGCCACAGCTCCTGCGATACTGACTGCTGAGCCGTCCTCAGTACAGGACTAAAGGTGTGCATTCTGTGGTGGCCAAGTGAGGAGGAGCCTGGGCTCACACATCCAGGAACCACGGGTGTTGAAGCAGGAGCTCTTGCCCCTGGCACTGCTGGTAATGCTGCCCCAAGCCCGTCGCTGTACCTAGGAGATTGTTTGGAAGTATCTCTCAGTACTGCCCATTTTCTAGGGTACGAGCAGTTTTAAAAAGCTGGTGCTTGTTACACACCTTTCTTCTTGCTAATTGTTCTTTTTGGTGAGTCTTGTCAGGTTTTTTAGAACTCTTGTTAGCATTGTTTCTAGTTTTATACGTGCTGAGAACCCAGGGGGAATGACTAACATTAGTCATGCATATACTGAGGCAGTGTGTGCTTTCACTTGCTTTTTCAAACCAGAGTGCTTAAATGACACCTACCTAAAGACAGAGGTTTCCAGCTCTCTCCAGTCCCTCCCTAAATCCCATTCAGCACAACTGCACCTTTCCTCGGCAGCACCTTCCAGGCCACCCATCTCCTAAAACTATCTGAAGTATGTGCAGACGAGTGGTTCTAAGAGAAAAGTCACAGAAAGAGAGATCACAGGAGGAAAAGTCTCTAGCAATATTACTCTCTGCTAATGGAAGGCACACCTACTTCCTCTGACTCTAACCAGAGGAGGACCGTCAGGTGGTAGAGATGCAGCTGAGGAACAGAGAGCTTTACAGTTCTTAGCCCGACCTTATATACCATCTGCCACTTATGGAAACTTAAGACTTGCCAAACAGAGGCTGGTTCTGTGTTTTCAATATTTAATGCTTGTTGGAAACGACAGTTCAGTGTAACCAGTTGCCCCAGTGAGATCGAGCTAAATGCCACCCACAGCACTGGCTGTGTGTACCCCAGTACTGAAATAAGCGGGCAGCATGGAAAGCTTCAAGGCAAGCTGTAGAACCGGGCTGTTACCTCCTGGGTATCCTTTCAACACAGTGGCACTATTTTATTTTTCTTCCCAAAAGACTGTCATTCATTTCAGTTCTTTTGGTTTTAACTCTTACAGAGTAAGAAAAATGATGTGAAATGGTAGCCATCAAAATAATGGAATGGGATCGGAAATCGAATCCTTGCTTTGTAGTGGGGTGCCTTTCATTACTACATAAGCAACTCCAGGGAGAGTCTGCTGCAGTCAGAGCTCTCTCCTGACTTAAATTTGCTTTCTTTCTGCCACCAGGAAAAAGGGGAAGAGGCATTAACCACCTTCTTTGTACAGTGCAGGAAGGTATGATTTAGAGAACCTAAATTAAGAGCATCAGTTCTCTCTGAAGCAGAGACAGGCAGGTAGATATGGCTGGATGCCTAAATTTAGCAGGTGTGAATACCACTTTCCACTTCTTTCTTCCTTTTGCTTCACCCTGATATGCATCTGTTCTTTCCTCTCCAGCAGCTAAGGGTCAGCTAAGACTTGCTGTCCAGTCGAGCTGCTCATCCCCTCTCAACATTTTGTGGAGTCTAGATTCCTTCAGCCCAAGGAGAAATGGGTAGGACGTGCAGATTCAAAACTAAGATAAATACAACCATTACTTTCTCCCCTATCAAACCACAACAGATGCATCACTGTACTCACTGAGACTGAAGTGTGAAAATACAGGTGATATCTGGTCTTGTGTGGATGCGGCCTTTGAGGCCCCAGATGTCTCATGCATGCACTGTGCTGTTCGTTGCTCCCTGCACCACTCTTTAAAGACTGGGTAGATAGAACTTTCCAGTCCAGGCTTTTGATAGCAGCACAGCTCTATTGTTTTGATAGTCTCCAGTGAAATAAATCAAGATGTCTTCTGCTTAATTCGGAATTTTGGATTATCTGAGCACATGACTTGCAAACTCCAGGATGTAGCATAGTCTCTTTGAATACCTGGTAATGCCTGCTTCCCTGAAATAGTAAACAGCAGAGTAACTACATTGATTCCAGTTCTACCCTGCAGAACCAATGGAAAAGTCAGCAAGCTTGGTCAGTGGGCACAAAGAACTGAACAGTAGCAGTGAAGGGATCTGTGCTAGGAGATAAAGTAGTACCGAGTGCAGCATTTACACTGACAGTATTTACAAGGCTATGACAGGAGATGTGCTGTTACAATAGATACAACAGTTTTTCCTCCATCCTCTCTGGCCATGGAGAGACTGTTGAGTAACTTTGAGCAACCACTGACTTTCTCTGTATTAGCTCCTTTCTCTGAAACTACTTCATTACATCTATAAAAACAAAACAAAAAACAAGTCGGTAAGAATCCATCCTTGCACCACACAGAAACATTTCACACTTGCTGCAACAGCACTGAAGGAGGCTTTGCTTTAAGACAAAGTGTGATTCTATTCTTAGCTATAACCACTCTGGATGTATAAAACATAAAAAGTCATAGAAATTGACCCCTCCCTAGAATTAAAATTAGAAAAACCCACATCATGACTGCATTTGCTCTGCTGAAGGTCCCTTGCCAGACAAGCTTGGAGGATTTACACAGTCACTGTAATGAACTACTAGGGTTTCACGACCCTTATGACCTAACTGATGCCATTACTAAGCTTATGCCCACTTTGTAGCTTAGTTTGGAAATAGATCATGTCCCAGCTACACTAAGCCAGTATTTGTAAGGTACCTATACTCCTGTAGTTTACAAGCAAGCCACTGAAGTGCAGTCTATCTGAGATGAGGCTGAAACTCAGCGCTCTCTGCTGAGTGTCCCCTGTTCTTACCTGCTCAACAAATGGGAAGGAAAAGCAGTAAGTGCAGCAGCAAGGCACAAAGAAGCCACCTGGCTAAAACCATAATCAAAATGAGAAGGGGAAAAGAAAAGAGAGCCAAAAAGTTAGATTTGTGAAATGACAGACAGCTGTAGCAGAAACTAGCATTAAGCTCATAAATAAGGTCTAGATTTGAATGTTTCTGAGTGGTTAAGCTATTACAGAACACGATCGTAAGAGTACAAAAATGACCTTAACTTTTGGTGCTCAAGTTCTGCTCTTTGTGGAACTTGTTAAGGCTGGTAGTACAAAAGATCCTTTTGAGATGTCTGCATTCCCACTACTGCAAAGCAATGGCTCATGTTCGCTTTCTGTATTTATTTACATGTGTTTTACTCTAATCTGAAGGCGATGAGGTCATTAAATGTAGGTGAAGAATATCACTTCAGGGCATTTTCAACTTATTATAGAAGTCTTCTGGGCTGGGTAAGAAGGTCATGGAAGGAGAAAGGTTATTCTGTTGTCTCAACACAAGAAAAGAAAGAGTAAGCTTGCTGCCAAGGAGATGCAAAAATCCTAACAGCGTACTTTCTGAGCTGCAATGGCAGACAGTAAAAACACCTACAGCAAATGTTAATGAAGAGGTCTGTGGACCTATGACCTATTCACTCTTACTACAGGGTAATATTGTCAACACTGTAAGTGCTGAAGGCCAAGCCTAAAAATAGCAAAGAAAATTACACCACTAAACTGACAGGAAATGTAAAAACTTTTCAAATAAGAGACAGAGAACCTATTGAAACAGTTATATTCCCAGTTTGATGTGCATTTAATACCAAATAGCAGCATCGTCATAAGGTAATTGTGATCTTTATGCCCCAAGTTAAGCACCCATGGAACAGAACAATGACTTGCTCAGAATCTACAGGGAAGCAATACCTAGAAAAACAGAAATATAAAACAGAAATATATTTAACTTTCTAAATCAGAATGAGATAGATGTGTAATCAAATTTTCCTTAGTGTATCTTGCCTACTAATCTTCTGTAAGCTTATCTTTTGGTAAGGTCTTTTTCTTTCTTTGCTTATGCACCCAGTAAAAAGTTTTCCATCACGGTACAAAAAAAAATGTATCTTCTATCTAAATTACATCATGCATTCTTGCGAATTTGAGACCAGACACTCTCTGATGGAGTACTTTTTTCCTATCGCAGATGTAGAAAAACGTATAGCTTTAAGTGCATTAAAAGTTTTCCTTATTCTAAATCACTGCTTTTATGAGCTAAATTGGACGTAACTTCCCATTATGAGGTAAGTTAGGAAAAACTCAAATATCACCTAAATTGTTCTGCACAGTGGAGCTTCCCAAGGTACGAGCTTCTGTGTGTCAGGGGAAATCAACATAACTATGCTGACTGTCACGAAGGAACTACCAGGCAATAATCTAAATACAGAGTTTTCTTTAGGTAACTAATTTCAGAAACAAGACAAGGGAATAAACTCTGTTTTTTAAATGGAATTGCTGTGCAGCAGTTCTGGTACATCCTGCTTTAGTGCTGGCATTTGCTGCAGCCTAAGCACTGTCACATACAACTTTATTTTCAAGTTTCTCAAAGAGACTCTATGAACCGAGAATATGCATTGCACCAACTTACGGCACTATTAAGAGTTACTACTGGATGAGTTTTAAATTGCATTTTGCAATTAGTGATAGGAGCGAGTTTAAATGTACCCATTCTAAACAACACAGCTACTTAAAATGAAATTACTACAGAAAACAAAAAAAAATCTTAAAATCTATTTTGAAATTGGTAACAATTAGAGAATGTTTAAAAATAAGTTGTACATGATGTGAAGAGACCCCCACCCCCCTCCTTTTTTTCTTAGAAGTAGCAAGACAAACAGGCTATAGATCAGGTATCTTCGGGTACCATCTTCATCATTCTTAAAGAACACCGCTCCATGCACTGAGTCAAATGGAAACACATCAGCAGCAGTGTTTCTAACTCCTCAGGCTAATTTTTTCTTCCCTCCAATTCCTGCGGGTACATTTTGGGTGAAAATGTCCCAAACAAACTAAGACCAAACCAAAAATCTGGATTTCTTTCTACTGCCTTTAAATAGAAAGTCTTCAGACCATCCACATTTTAAGTAGTTTCCATGCATAGCTTCAGCAGCTGCCGTTACAGTCAGCTTCTGCAAAACACTTCACAATCCTTATTCTAAGACATAAATGAGAGCAAAAGTGCACAAAGTACAATGAATACTTCATTTTATTTTTCATTAAAAAAGAGACATTCCAACAACCGACGGTGTTTGTTTTTCTCCATGCAGCTATTTCAGGTAGTGGGAGATGTTAAGATGATCACTGTGTTCTGTGGGGAACAAAGGCCTGAGATGGTTAATTGTTAATACACAAATTTCTTAATTAAATGTTATAATGCTAGACTGGTCAAATCATTTCAATTTGATCCGTATACGTAAGATATTTACTCTTCTTTATTTCTGCCTATCTAGAATGCAAAATGCAGTCTCGGCTTTATTGCTTTTAGTTTTATTGTACATCACCTAGACTAGATGGAACATACACAAAAACCCCGCTGCTGAGACAGGCACTATCATCACTCAGAGTATTATTATTTTTGATAAATCCCAATAGAATTTGAGAAAAATTCCTCCCAAAATGGCAGTAAACCAACTGTATGTTCTCAAAAGATTGAAGTGATAAGCAG
>PPHD01030560.1:0-10293 GCA_002909625.1 Bambusicola thoracicus | reverse complement strand
AAAAAAACCCTCTGGCTAGAAGGGAAGCTTCGTGAAATTCATATTCAGATTGGCTGAAGTATAACCCGTTACATATCACCTTTTCCTTCCTCTCCCCGATGGTCCTGAGAGAAACGCTGGCAAACCACCCAAAAGGAAAAATGGAGAGCCCTGCCCAAGCATTGGGAGTGCTGCTGCCAAAGTGCTGGGAGCACTGGAGAGCCCCTGGCAAGGGTGATTAGCGCTGGAGGCAGCCAGGAGCAGCTTTGGCACCCACCCTATGAGCACACAGAGCTGCCCCAAGTGGAGGTTTAAGTTGCACGCATCTCACGTCCCAAATCTTGCAGTTCAACCCTAAGCAGTGCTGAATGAAGAATCAGCATTCAGACCCCCCCTGGAGATGGGTGAGGAAGGAGTTGAAGGATTGCACGTGATCTGTCTTGCTTGAAGTTCAAAAATCACATTAAGGGAGCATGATTTAGGTGGAAAAGATGAACACCTGGAAGTCAGGAAACGACGCATCTATTGCCTGGATGCATTATGGAATTGACCTTTCATTTCTGACCGCATAATGGTGTTCTTCCTGCTGAAATCATTCAGGTTAGAGACTGGATATACTGAAGAGAACTGAAGTTGCACTGATAAAGGGAATGAAGGGCATCACAGTACCAAAAGTTCATGGGTATGCATGAAGCCCCAGAGCACGTGGGAGCAGAGATTGTAGTAGTTAGAGACGGGATGCTGATGCCTGTACATGGCTGCCATGTGCCATTGATGACACACTCCAGCTGCTGAGCGCTGGCCTCCCAGAGGAGCACTCACGTTGGCACCTTGTACCCTCAAGAGCATCTAGGAGGGAATTAGCCACCTATTTTTAGAGAGCTGTGATTCAGCACCGGAAAAAAAAAAAAAAAGATTGATGTCTTTGCTGTGAGCTGGGATGCTGAACTCCAGCAACAGCCCGTGGAAATTGAGCACACCTGCTCAGCTGAGCCTGCAGAGGAATGGAGCCCTTTGTGATGGACATGGAGCTCAACTGACCCATGGAGGGTTTGCCTCCACAAGGGCCTGACAGCCCGACATCCCTATGGAGCTGCAGATGTGCATCAGCCCCAAAGTCTCCTGCTGCAGCTGTCTGCCAGGAGTGTGCCTGAGGGCGCGTGCCAGATGGGAGCTGCTCAGCCAGTACTGCTCCAAGCCCTTGATTTCCCAGAGCTGTAACTCACCCAGGTGCTTAAGTGCCAATCTCCCCTCCTTCTCACCCTAAAGCCGCTCAGCTGCACCATCACAAAGGTTATGAACCACCCATCCTCTGCAGCAGAGGGACGAGGCAGCAGAAGAGAGGGAAGCTGCAACCTGGGGTGATGCTCATCCAAAGCAATCTTCCTTCCTCGTTCAATTCTTAATTCACCTCCAACTTGAGATGCATATAAGTGCTGCCCTCCTCCTTTTGGTGCGCCTGCTCAACTAAAGTTCAGCAAGTCCACAGGACCAAGCAGAAGACACTGGAGCTGCTTTGCAGAGTATCCGTCAGAGTTGTGCTGAATTTCAAACAATAGCGGTTCAGAATAGGGAATTTTAGCAGCTATGGTGTTTCTGTGCTATAAACAAAGGAAAAATGCTGTGTGCATCAGCAAAAGGCTTTGTATTGTAAAGCACTCCCTTTATGCCTGACCAGGAGAGAATTCAAATGATTATTGACCCTCCACTGTAGGAAAGCTGCATTATAATATCTCCAAATCAATAGAGACAAGAGCAGAGCGGCAGAGAAAGGCCACGGCTCTGCAAACTGCAGAAAATTGCATTTTGCTTTGGCCTCTTAAAAAGTTTGCAAAGCATCTATTAGAGGCCCCCAGAGCCTTTTCTTTCTAATTGCCGTGTTTGACAATGCAGTCGCACAGGGGGCTGGCGGAAAGACAGATAATGGACCCACTTTAATTGCTTCCCAGTTCCGTGAGTCATAACACTTCTGAGATGGCAAAGGGGAAACGTGGCAGTTTGACTGAAGGAGGATCCTGGCTTTTAAGAAGGCTCTGGAGGAACAAATGCTAAACTCAAAGCCAAGCTCTTGGAGAGACTGAAGGTTCCAGGTGCTGGATTTTCTTTCATCGTCTGCTTTTGACTGGGACTATTCAATTAAGTTCTAATCGTGTTCGGTAGGGGTAGGTAGGAGTGGCTGTTCATTGAAGGGGCTGAAAGCAAGGCAGGATAGGTTAGGGTTAGGGTTAAGAGGTCCTTGGTTTGTTCTGCCCAGTGCAGAAGGAATGGAGGATCAGCACTGATCTCTGTCCACTGGTGACAGTGATAGGGCCAGAGGGAACAGCATGGAGCTGTGTCAGGTGGGCTTAGGAAAAGGTCCCCAGGGCTGTGGGCACAGCCCTGAGCTGCTGGAGCTCAGGGAGCGTTGGGACATCACTCTCAGCCATAGGGACTGGATTTGGGTCATGCTGTATGGGACCAGGGCTGGGACTCCATGATCCCTGTGGGTCCCTTCTAACTTGGGATAGTCCGTGATTCCATGACTTGTGCTATGCCATTGGGCCCCTGAACAGGGATATGTCTCCAGCAAACAGACTTGGGCTCCAGCAGTGTTACGTCTGGCCTATTTTCGTCTTATTCTGTGTGGCTGCTTTAACATGCACCAGTGCCAAGTGTTGGGAGCCATGACACTGGCTTGTGCTCATCCCTACAGTTGTCACTTGGCACCTGGGCTGACAGAGCCAGGTAATGTTTGTCTGGGGTTACACAGGTGAAAAGATTGTGGTGCAAGGCCCCACAGCACTCGGTGGATCCTACAGCTGGCACACAGCGAGCACAAGCTCTGGTGCAATTCTGAACACCAGTGGTAGAGAAGCTCCTCAGAGGAGCAAGGGCAGGTCAAGACACAACCTCCGCCATGGGACTGGGAAGAAGGGGGATGCAGCATCACTGTGACTCTGTGCTGAGGTTTGGTACAGGACTGAGTTGCGCAGTGGGAGGAAGACTGGAGAAAACCTTTGGGGGATGATTGACAGCAGCAGCCTCTGATGGAAAAAGCAAATCCGAGCAGCTCATGAACACCAGGTCCCTAATTAAAACGCACAGGGTAGCCCTGCCTGTAATTAATTTCCCTATGCTGCTCCACTGGCGGCCGACTATCAGTGCCACTGACTCACAGCTCCTGGCAGCTGCGGCAGCAGCAGCAATAGGAGAAGAAAGGAGTGGAGCAGGATTTGCTCCTACCTTCTGCTCCTTTGTGCTGAGAGAAGCTGTAGCACGTCTTGAGTGACTGGAGGAAGAGGAGAGCCCAGTTGTCCGGATGGGTTAGCACAGGGCAGGGTGGTATTCATATGCATGGCTTGTTTTCTGCTGGCTGCTTCATGTTCTCTCTTTCTCTCTCCATGTATACATATATTTATTATGTGCTCGCCTCCCCTGTCTGAGGCTGGAACAGAAGTGTTGTCATTGTGATTCCTCTCCCACAGGACCGGTGCTTTGCATTCATTCTACTGTGAACGTGGCACACGTCTGTAAGGTGTGGGGGATGCATTTGGGTCATGGTTGGATATTCCCTGAGTAGACTGCAGTCCCAGTGCTATTACCGGATGGGAATTGCTGGGGGCTCTGCAGCAGTGTGCCGTGGCTGCCATACAGCCTGTCACCCCAGTCCCAGATCATGGAGGATGCTCCAGAAATGCTTGTTCCTCTGCTGCAACATTTCATTATCAGCTGGAGAGGTATTGGGTTGGTCGGAGGGATGCTGGCATTGTTTTAATTTCCCAGGAGGTTCCTCTTGGTGTGACATGTCTACAGCAGGGGATTTCAGTTGTCTCGTGTTACTTTGCTCCCTACAATGGGATGTGATATGTCAAAACATGACAAGCCAGCCAGAATGTGTCATAATACTGCACTCAACACACTGCCTTCCAGGGATGCTCAGCAGCTAATAATATCAGGCTCAAATTATCTCCGCATGCTGAGCTGTTATTTTTCTCCCATGTTAACTGTGATGTATAGGAGTCTCCTGTCTATACCGGACTGTTGAATCAGCACAGATTGATTAGCTGCACGTGGTGAATGATTTTGACTAGATGGAAACGCAGGCTTAGGATCCCAGACTTTCATGACAAAAGAAGTGACCACCATCCTGCCTTCTTTGATAGCTCTTTTTTCCTCTTTTTCCTGACTTTGTGAACTCTGGTATTCTACCTTGAAGTGTAATGAGGCATCAAAATGCCTGAACAACATGTGCAGCCTTTCAAGGAAGAGAAAGACTCCCACAGCTGCACTGTGTGCCTGGGCTGGGACTCCCCAGCGAGGGGGAGGAGAGCATCCCTTTGCCAGAGGTGCTGAGATGAGCTAGGAAGGAGGCACACGTGTCCCTGCTTGCACGTGGTATTGCACACATGGAGCTTCCCACTGCTATGGTTGCTGCCCGTTCGTTTTAGCTTCAGCATGTGGTTTAGAGAAAGCAATCTAATTACTTGCTTTTAATTGCTGGTAAAGTATTGCTGTAACTGTAGGGACGGTGTTCGCAGTGACACTGTTCACAGTGACTCTTTCTCGGGTCCCCTCTCAGAAGCTGATGTGAGCTGCATGGCTTCTGCCCATCTCTGCTCATCCTCCATGCCCTTCCCAAGCACAGTGAATGAATTGAAAGTCAAAATACTTCATTGTGACTCGAGGGCCCATTCAGCCCAGCTCCTGGGAAGGCAGAGGGTCATCACCATGAAAAAATGTTCTTCTCAAGGGCTCTTCAACCCCAGTGGGCTGCCTGCATCCTTGGGATGAGGAAACCTTCTGCCTTGCAAGCTCTGAGCAATCCCTGAATAAAGCCTCGTATAGGATTTCCTCCAGGAAGAGCAATGCCCTCTGGAAAACACACTCTTTTCACCTCTTCATCAATGCCAGAGTTTCAGGGGGGAGGTAGGAGAGAGGAAGGGAAGCATGAATGTGTGGTGCAAAGGTCTGACCGGTGTTGAAGGAGAAGGAAAGGGCACTCCTGGCTCTGAGGCTTCTACAGGCAGTTCTGACCTGTAAGTTATTCTGAGAATCCCCTGCAGTTATGTCTTGCAAAAAGGCTGGATCAATCAGAAACTGTTCATGGAAAGTCACAAAATCTTACATTCTGAGTGCAGGAAACCAAGGAGATAGCAGCACTGGGTGGGACACAGAGTGAATGGTATAACCCAGGCAGGTGCCATCCCACAGGCCGAATTGTCCTAAATGCTCCCATGACAGACAAATAGCCCCAAGGAGCCAGCTGCTTTCCTCGGAGCACCCTGGAACCAACTTCACATTAGCTGCGTTTCCAGGACCGATGGCGCAAATATGTAGTGAAGATGGCTTATTACTCTGACCGGGATCAGATGCCTCCCAGATGTGAAAGGCTGAGGAGGCGCTCAGGATTTCTCACTATGAGCGTGTCTTGCTTTTAACTGTTGCGTTGAGCGGTAGAACATTTTTAATTCTTCGTTTTAATTGTTTGGCTCCCCCGGCATGTGTTGTTTGTGGTTAATGGCAGCGTGCTGAGAAGGGTGATTTTCAGGCTTATCTGTTAGTTAACAAAGAAAAGCGCTCTCCTGTGACCCTGGCTAATTTTCATACCATTTCTGTTGTCCTTTAGGAAGCAAACTGCTGATTTTGGTGCTTTGCTTGAACATCCAGTCAGAAGTGGAGTCTTGCCCTGGAGCGTGTGTGTGCTACAGCGAACCGAAGATCACAATAAGTTGTCAGCAGCAAGGACTGACAGCAATCCCCACGGAGATACCCATCCAGAGCCAGCGCATCTTCTTGCACAACAACAAGATAACCCTTGTGAGGTCCACCAGCTTCACGTCTTGTCGCAACATGACAATTCTTTGGATCCACTCCAACAACATCAGCCTCATTGAGCCTGGAGCCTTCTACGGACTCAACAAACTGGAGGAGCTGGATCTCAGTGACAACACGAACCTGAAGTCTATCAATCCTGTCACTTTCCGTGGTCTTGTTCACCTCCACACCTTACATCTGGACCGCTGTGGGCTCATGGAGCTCTCCACGGGGCTTTTTCGAGGGTTGTTTTCCTTGCAATATCTCTACCTTCAGGATAATAACCTGCAGAACCTGCTGGATGACACCTTCATAGACCTGGCGAACCTCACCTACCTGTTTTTGCACGGTAACAAAATCAAGAGCTTATCAGAGAACGTCTTTCGCGGGTTAATCAACCTCGACCGGCTGCTTCTGCACCAGAACAGAGTCAGCCTGGTCCACCGCCGGTCTTTTCACGACCTTGGGAAAGTGATGACCTTGTATCTGTTTAACAACAACCTGACCGTGCTCACAGGGGAAACCATGGCCCCCCTGGTGTCCCTCCAGTACCTGCGCTTAAATGGCAACCAGTGGATCTGTGACTGCCAGGCTCGGTCTCTCTGGAATTGGTTTAAGCAGTTTAAAGGGTCGTCTTCGGAGCTGGAGTGCCACCTTCCCCCACACTTGGCAGGGAGAGACCTCAAAAGGCTGCAGAGCTCTGACTTGGAGGGATGCATCGACTCTTTCAATCAGATTCGAACGAGCGTTTTTAGCACTAAGACCAGATCTGGTAAGCTGGCCACCGGGAGTCCCCCTCTCAGCTCCCACGACGGCTCCATGAAGTGCTGCCAGCCAGAAATGGATAAATCTTTTATATACGAAGCTAAAGGCAAGGCAGGCCCTTCTTCCCACAGCAGCCGGCCGTCCTCCAACAACCCTCTCAAGGATAAGGAGAACATGTCCAAAACCAAGTACGTTGAGACGGACCCTTCCAAAAATGGCAGCAACAAGCAGATAAACGATTCCCCTTTTGGGACCTTCCCCAGCATTGTAGACCCTCCATTGACCAAGTTGAGACCAGAGTTTCTAGAGCCTATCGAACCTTCCACAGTCCCAACCAAAAAGAGGCAGGGCTGCTCTAAAAAGAACAGATCAAAAGCCCAGTGCCGCCTCACCCAGCAAGGAAACAGCTCCACGTTACAGCTCAGCCTAAGCCTTTTGATCCCCCCCTTGGTGTGGAGCTTACTGTTACTCTGCTAAAATTAACTCTTTTTCCCGGGTTGATGACACTTTAATACTAGACTTTTGCTGACCTCCATAAATGTTGCGAACAAAAGCAAACTACCATCCACCCTGAGAGAAAGCTTTGTTACACAAAAGTTAACTGGATGCCTTTATATAAAAACAAAACAAAACAAAAAAAAAAAGCCCCACAAAAGCAAACAAACAAACAAAAAAAAGACAAACACCGAGATGTACATAATTTATTTGTCCTGATACCTGTGAATTATACCTTTGGTCTTCGGAACTGCACTTGCTCACAAAGCAGGTTTTGCTACAGCAGATGAGAAAGAAATGCGGTTTATTTACAGGCAAAAAAAAAAAAAAAAAGTGTAAGAAATGGTCTGAAAAGAATGTCTGAAATCTGTTTGTAACTTGACATCACACTGAACAATACTGCAGGTTCCCATTTGCAGAGGTAATGGATTTGATGCTGTTTTAATCCTATGTTTATGAATATTGCAGTTTTTTTCCGTATCCATTCCATCACACCACGTTTACGGGCAGCATTTGTTAAAGAATGCTACCTTTTCCTTCACAAGATTGCAGTATATATAGATATGCATTTTATTTTACTTGTGTACAAGTATAAGAAAAAAAAATATAAAATAAAGATTTCTTTTTCCTAAGTGGTTGTTATCTGCAAGGGACAGAGCACAACTAAGAAGCTGAAAAGGGTGTTGAGTAATACCCGATCTGAAGGCTTGCTCAGCATTTAACATGACAGTAATAAATAAGGCATCCTCGGCACAGTTATGCAAGCTTTAATTGGTGCCAACAAAGGGTTTGTTTGCACAAAACACTCTCTCCTGATGCTCCTGCTTCCCTTCGAGCTGTCCCATATGCTCCCCCAACGCCATTCATATTTCAGGATGCTCAGAATAGCAGGCCTTGTTAGCTGGAGCTGAAGACTCCAGGTTGCAGGTAGAGGTGAATAACCCCTGCAAGTCAGATAGGGCCCTTGAAGTATTGATGTCTACGCATGCACGGGCAGGTGGCATGCAACGCTGAATGGGAGGACCTCGTGCTCAGGCACTGCCCAAAGAGAAAGAGCATTGTTCCAGGTATACCCAAGGCCCTGGGAACATGTGCTAGGGGAATATTTGTGCAAGTGAGGCCGAAGGTCTCCAGGCTTCCTGGGCACCAGTGATATTTGCAGCATTGGGATTGGTGCTCAGGTTCACAGAAGAGCTATGCATGAAGGAGGGAAGGAGAGAAGGACAGCAGCAGGGCCACAGCTTAGTAGGAGCCTGACTGTAGGCGTGATGGCTCATGAGGAGGAGAAGGTAACCATGGGAAGGAGGAAGGCAGGGTGGCTGTGTGGCAGCACGAATCTGGGATCCCAGTAGAGCTGCCTGCTGCTCTCCCAGCTCCATGACCAACACAAGCACTGATTTCTGCAGCTAAGCCAGGCAGGTTTCTGTTCAAATGCACTGCTCAGCCCAAGAGGTGAAGCAAGAATTCAGTGTCCTGTGCTGGGATTCAGAAATGCCTTGATACGGCCCTGACAATCCCTGTGCCTGCATGCATGTCCAGTTTGTGTGTACACACAGGTGAGTAATCAGCACTTTGCTGGCTGCTTTCTGCCATCCTTGCTTGGATTTGTCCCCTTCATGCCAGTGCTGAAGGTTTTTCTGAGACACTGCATGCCTGAGGCAGCTGTCCTAATGCATCTGAGAGCATCTGTATGAGTCTTGAGGGGCTCAACGCTATAGTTGAAGCTGAAGTGCAGTAGCAGAGAGCAGCTCAGCCTGGCTTGGCCACAGGATCAACTCCACTTCAAAGCCTGTAGAGAAATTAGGAGACTTGTTGGATGCTGTGCTGGATGCTGGAGGAACTTCTATGTTCAGGCATAGTCTTGGGGTCTACCACGCGTCTCCCCGAAATGCTTGGATGGATGCCTGCAGCTCTACGTGCATGAGGAGACCAGGGGAAGTGGCAAGAGTCAGAATGAACGTGAGCTGATAAAAACAGCTGCGTGTTGTGGCATTGCCCCACGACAACTAAACCAGCCCTGAACAGAACTCAGAACGGGGTTTGTCTGTCTCCAAATTGGTATCACAGGTACTTTGGCTTTAATGCTTCCTGTGGTTAGCACAGAGCAGACGAGTGCATTACTGTCACTTACCCTGCATGGGCTCCGAGTCGCTTTATGCCAACCCAGTGACACTCTTCTTGCTTTCTAGAGCTTGACTCTGCTGTGCTTTCAGTGGCTCATAGGACTATACATTGGCCATAAGCCCAGAAGAATCCCTTGTGCTCATTTCCTAGATTTCCTGCTGTCCAGATGCCAATTTCTCTGTTTACAGGCATTAGAAAGCCATTTGAAAGACATGCTATTGAAGGAGGGGGATGCGGTGGACAGCAGGAATAGCTGTGGGAAGTTGGACGAGGCAGGCGGTGAGCTCTGACATAGGTGAGGGTAGGGAGGGCTCACAGAGGGCAGTTTCCCTTCTGCTTTATGCTTTGCAGATAGAAGACTCCCAGATGTGCCTCAATCTGTTTCACACTCAGATGTCACTCAGTTCAGTGGGATTTACACAGCTGGGCTCAGGGCCTTCTTGACTCTTCCCCGTATCGTGATGCATGCTCTCTCTTTTCTTGCTGTGCAAGTCACAGTCAATTTCCTGCTCAAGTGCTTGATGCCGTGAGTGAAATCAAGTAAACAAAATCATCTTTGAGGGGCAAGAAGCCAGACAGGCTCTGAGTGTGTCGGAAATGAAGAGTAGGATGTCCTGGGAAGAGTGGGCTCCACATCACGGAGTGCAGAGCTGCACGCTTTTGCAGGTAGTCAGCATCCTGCAGACCCTTGGCAATGCAGAGCCCGCTCTTGAAGATGCAGTAAGGATGTGAAGGTGAAGATGTCCACCGCCTTCAGCAGTGGTGGACAGGCACTGTGTTCAGTGCTCACTTCTCTGGCTGCATTTGACTGCATAGATTCACACTTACCCTTTGCTGACAGCTCCACATTTGTGCCAGAAGAACCTTCTTTCCAGGTTTTCAGGTCCACCTGTAAGCACTGCTGAGCTCCAAGCTAGCCGGAGAGCTCATTCTTTTTCCCCTTCTTGTGGTGCCAAGAGAAGTAGATTTACCTTCCATCCCTGCCCTCTTCCCTTCCGCCCATCCTCATGCAGAGGGCATGAAGATAGAACCGTCTCTCTGCCTACGGGTGGTGTCCAAAAGCACACATCCTCAGGCGGCCATTTGTCCCATTCTAAATGAGTGTGCTGAGCCACACTCCAAAGTTTCCCATCTCTC
>PPHD01030558.1:0-10294 GCA_002909625.1 Bambusicola thoracicus | reverse complement strand
GGCTGTGGGGGAGCCTTGGGGAAGGGACATTCAGTCCTACAGTGTCCTCAGGGCCCAGGCCCTCAGCAGCACTGTCACTGGCTGCATTTCCACTGGCATGCTTCACCTCTAGTTTGGGAAATAAAAAACAGAGGCTGGCACAGAGCCATGGGAAGGCGTCTGGCTCCTGCAGCACCAGGCTGACAGGCTGCATGCAGCCTTTGGCCCCACTTCATCAAGCAGGCAGCATCCCTTTCCCATTAGCAGCTCCACCCCAGCAGTGCCACAGCAGCATTTCCCCTTCTGCTGATCCTCTAATGTGGAGCATTCAGTGCATAAGCATAGAGGAGTACAGCAGAGCTACTGCAGATTGCTGCTAAGGGAGTAGATTCTTCTAAAGCCCCAGCATGCAATTCATATTGCCGCTTAGGACTCGTTCTTCAAACACTTGCAATGCCTTCCTTTTGTTTCTCATGCTTACAATTGTCACCTCCCTCTCCTTGGGAAAGAAAGCTAAAAAAAAAAAAATGTTTCTAGGTTTCTGACACAAAGTTCAAATAAAACTGATGCACTGACAGGTGCCTGTACATAGCTGCTGAGGGAGGAAAGCCAGGAGCCAAGAGCACCCAGCACTGTCCATGGTGGGATCCTGGCAACAGGTTGAAAGTTTCCCTAACAGATGCCTCTAAGAGTGATGCACAAAGCCAAAACATGGACAAAGGAAAAACTTAGCATACCCCTGAAGTAAGGAAAATAATAGGTAATGCCTTGTTTTGTTCATCTTCTGAAATCCTTATTCAGTTCCAGCATCTCACACACTGCAGAGTGCCGAGACTATAAATTTAGAGTGCAAGAAATAGGATTGCACAATGGCAGGGATGTTTTTCTTCCAGTTTTTGAGTAAACCTACAAACATCTGGCCAAGCAATGCACCTTTTACAAGCCTGTACACGTACAGCAGCAGAGACGTATTTCTGAACTCCCCAAGGCTATATCAGAAACAAGCAAGTTTCTCTCCTCTTTGCTTTCTACACGCCCAGAATTTCTCCACAGAGCAAGTGAGCGTACTCCAGTGGTGGCAGCTGGGGCTGAGCGGGAATCATCCACATTGCTGCCAGCCAAGGTGATGCCAACCACTGGGACCAAAGCCAGTACAGCAAAGCGAGCCCTTCCTATGCACCACAGAGAAAGACATCACTTGTCTCAAGAAGGAAGAGCACCAGTGCTGCAGAAGACAGTAAATCCTTAGGCATGCAAAGAGTGCTTCTGATAGACATCTCTCTATGTCTTTTTCCCAATGTTTTACATAGTTCTTTTTTTACATAGCTTCTCAGGTATTTCTGAGCTCCTGTTCTTTCTTCCTGGCATTTGGGAGAGCCTGTGAATGGGAATGCATCTTTGCCACTCTTACTAAAATCTATGGCATTTGCATAAGTCTTCTTAAAGAGCCAGGAGAGTCTGCTGCTCTGGACTGGACTCAGCTACAGTGCAATATTTTTTCAGCTACTCCTCCTTCACAGCTGTGGACCCCAGTACCAAAACAGAGAGCACAGCGGTGCTTACCCAGTGCTCCAAAATTTCTGCTGTCTGTGCCCAGACACGAAAGCAAGAGCCAGATTCAAAGAACGAGGGCTGAAGGCCAGCCGGGCAGATCAGCAAAAGAATGGCAGATGAGGATAGGTTTGTCATATTATAGAGATAAATAGTAACAATGAAAAAATAGCCTGTGCCAAGTAGCTAGAGACTCAGTATCTGTGACTAACTGGATATTTGTTCAGCTGCAGAACACCAATCTAGCACCAAATCCCACAGTCCCATAGCAAAGCCAAGAAACTGTACATCTTGTCTCATTTACACGTAGTACCAAGCTAGAAAATAATAACAGGAAGTATGTTCTTCACAGAGGAAAAACGAAACGTGTGATGTTTTCCTTTCCTTCGCCTCCTTGCCAGAGACAAAGCTGAAAGCAGCACAGCTACTGACACGACACCGACAGCAGGAGACTTACTGTTTGGGTTTGGAACTCCAGAAACAATGTCTTTGCTGTCGGGAGCAAGGGCGCCGTAGTTAGCATGGTGGTGGTGATGGCGGTGGTGGTGGTGGTGCCTCGCAGGCATTTTTGCGGCATACGGCGCTCCGCCATTCTCCTCAATGTTGAACTGGTGCAGATCGCTGTTGTTCAAGGGATAGCTACAAAATAAATTCGGTTCTAGTTAGAGTGAGAAGGAGAAGGATCAGCTGTACTTTTGGAGAGAAGGGAGCGCAAATTTCCTTGGGAAAAAAAAAAAAAGAAAAAGAAAAAACATTTTTAATGACTTCTATACTTTTCTGTTAACAGGAGCGTCACAGGGTGAGGAAAAAGGACTCCTCTGCTTGTTTGACGTGACTTTAATGTCAGGATTCTTTTTGATTCTGCACACTGCAGAAGCTCCGCTAGAGTCTTACCCCGAGTTAAATTCTAACCGAACGATGGAATACGGCTCTCAAAAACATCTAAATTTGTTCTGCAGGAATTTGCAGTTTCACCTCCAACAGGAAAAAGGTCAGGCAACAAACAATAACTCCTTTAAAGTGAAACTGTCAGAAGAGGAAAGCAAAGAACAGTCCTCAAATGACTTTATATTCCTGTGACTGTTTAGGGCTACAAAATAATGGTAAAAAGGCTCCGTGAAAAACACAGGACTTAGGAAAAAATGGAGAAAGATCCCATTGGAAAGAAAAGGTTTTGCAGGTTAACAGCACACAGAACAGCACTTGGTCCAAAAGGGATCACATCTCTGCTTGGTAAATAGCTTTTGTCGTTGCTGTTGTGTAAGTTTACTTGGGAGACTAAGCTGTCAATCTACAAGATACAGAGAAATGGAGACACTGACATTTTAACTGATCGTCTCCAACTCAGATGTGTCACATGACCCTGCTGCTTTTCTTCAGTAGTTTCAATGGATGCTGTTTGCGTTTATTGTCTGAAACGATGAGGAATGCCTAGAAATATGCCAGCAACCAAAAAAAGACTGACATCATTTTACACAGACGTTGCAAATGACTTGGATGTACTCCCCTCGATGGAGCGCTTAAAACATTTATAACATTTTAACTAATTCTGCAGTATTGCATTAGACGGCAGTTGCAGTAAATCAATTCATTCCCCACCCTACCAAAAAAAACCCAGAAGAAGCCCCTGTCCGTTTGGAAAATGCTAACAAAATTATCTCTCCACCCACGTGAGTGTTCAGTTTGCTTCTGTTACCAGCAGTAGCTGAAAACCTGACAACATGGAATAAAGACAAACAGAATAATTAAAGGAGCAAAGAATGAATTATACCCAGCTACTTGCTACATATGTTCTCTGCAGACTACTTACTGATTCAAAGCAAAATTAACAAGTCATCTGGACATACACACATCTGCATCATTTCCAAGGATATGCTGAAGCGTGCAACTCAGTGCATCATTAGTAACGACTGCTTTCTTAGCAACAACTGACAGCATGAGGTTTCTGACTGGGTAGCAATTGAATAACGCTTTCATGCAGGTTACTTTTTTGAAAGCAGGAGGCGGGGAGGGGAAGGCTTTGTGTATTCGCCTTGGCAGGTTCCCAGCACGTAGCAAGGACTGTTAATAAAGGCACTTCTGATGCTCTATTTGCCTTAAGGAAACAACACAAATAGGGGTCACATACACAGGGAAGAGCTTTGGTGAGCTCAGATAATCCAGGAGAGTCTTTTGAAACTGTACTATATCTTTACCGTTATAATCAAATTAAGCAAGTGCCTACTGGGGAAAAATGGTACAGGCTAATGAGATTGAATACTAATTGTAACAGCTCGCCTGCACTCTCCCCTTCAAGCTCTTTGGATTGATGTGCCATTTTTTGACAGAGAGAAGAGCTGGTTTTGTTCGCAGAATGAAAATATTAACAGTTTGGGGCTGGAGTCTCACCACATCTTGCTTTTTCTGGTCTACAATTCCATGTTTTTCAGCACACAAAGCCCCACGTGTTCAGGAGTTGCTTTCATTTCACTGGCTGACAGGTTTGTTTAGCAGATTATTCACCAGTCTTTTCAAAACAAGTAAGATCACACTGAATCTTTACATTGACTCCTCATATTGCTATGGGCACGAGGTAGCTCTCATGCTGAAATGGGAATGACCTGGGCAACCGAGTGAACCAAACAGCTCTGGCATGATTACGAATTTGCACCAAGTTCTCTAGATGTGTCTCTTGACTGTCCAGACAGGAGAGCTCTCACCATGTAAAATGCAGGGTGACCTTTACTTAAATAAGTAAAGAGCCCAACAAAACTGCTGTTCAGGCGTGCACTGAAATCCAAGCCCACGCAGCACACTGTGATGGACAACCCCCTACTGAAAATGCTGGCCCAGTTAAGAGGATGCAGTCATCTGCTCTTCTGGGGCTGGCAGCAACTGGCAGATATGGGCACAAGCTCATCTTGGCACTCAGTGATCTCTTGCACTTCCAATGGATGTAGGGTTGGGTGAGGAAGACTGCACATCCACGCCCTCCTTCCCACCTAAGAGTTCTGCACAAACACACTCTGGGGCTGCTAAGCCATCAACAACAGTGCTTGCAGCAGCCTCAGATCCAGTCTGCTAGAGAAGCTCAGCAGTACCCAAAGAAAACATAACGAGTAGTCCAAATCTCTATTCTGGGTACTCTATACTGTTTAATTTAGGAGCACATTAGGCATCATAGTGTAGTTGCTACAAGATGGTATCTAGCTGGCATCATCGTGGCATAATTCAGCAGTGATGTCACATCTATTTTCACTAATGTTAGTGTTCTCCCACTATCTTATATCTAACGTCCTGACACTTCTCCTGCAATGCATCTTTCTGCCATTAACACTCCTTTTTATTGCTTGTTTCTATCTGACTTACCTGAATACTTAATGTGCTCACACATCCTTCTCCATCCACTGATGCAAGAAAATCGGTAATTTCTCTGAGTCAGCTTTCAGACTATATCCTACTCTCTCCAGGTTTTCACACTTGCTCCCCAGACATCAAGTAGCACTCTCCAACTACGTGCAAATATGGGCAGATACTGCTTTTCATCTTTTCTCCTGTAATTGTCATTTGGTCCTCCTGGTACATAGCGATGTTTCACGTCTGCTTTGCCTTTTGATAGGCAGGTTTTTTGAGGTGCAGGTTTCCTGCTTTATTTACCTGTCGAGTTTTCTGATCAAGCTCCAGCCGCTCCCTACATAACCAACTCTTGCCCCTCAAGGAAAAAAGGCAGCTCTCTGCAGACAGTTCTCTAAAGGAAGAAAAGATTTCTTCCCTCTCCATCCTGCATGCAGGCAAAGCACTTCTGCAGCCCCAGGCTAAACCTTTAAAAAGAGTCAGAATTCACAGACACTTGGTAATGCTGTTAGCCTCAAACTTCCACACTTACTTTCTTCTGACCAAAAAGACAGCCCGTAGATAAACAGAGCAATTGGTATATACCTTCTCATTAGTTTTTCCATTGTTTGAATTTTATTTTCGTTACTAGCCCCCTATCCCAATTTCATATTCCTCACTCTCTGCTTCAGAAGATCTTTTCAGATGGCACTGTTAAATTTCATGTGCTCCACCTATCTGCTGCATTACCAAGCCACGCCTCTACTGTGCAGCTCACACAGACGACCATGTTAGGGGATCAGGAAAAAAATGGGGAATAGAAAGGTAATGAGAAAGAATTCAGAAGGCTGAATTCTTCACTTCTCCCCTCACAAAAGGACCCCGCAGGCCTACATTACCCCAGCTGACTGCCTGAGCTGAACCTTAAATACCTTCCCTGGAAGACTTCGTGACCTCTCTGTACAATCTCTTTCATTGTCAAACCATGCCTGCACTTACTTTTTCCATTTAACCTAAGTTACCTTTACTGCAGTTTAAGCCTGTTATTTCTCCTCCCATCCATCAATGAACAAGTTATTTCTTGCTACAGAAGCCCATGTTTGTGGAAACAATTTTCACATCTTCCTCCAGAGTTTGAAGCACTGTGAGCTCTCAGTGGCCCCGCACTCATCACATTTTCTACAGCTCTGATCGTTCCTGCGCCCCATTCTGAACACCCACCCCCTGCTCTGTCTCTGAGACGTTGTGCACTCCTGCTGAGGCCTTACAAAGGCATTATATGCTTCCCATGTCCCATGGGACCAGTTCCTGTGTATATACTATAACACAACATTTGTTTTCTCCTAAATAGCATATAGCTCTTGATTCACATTCAACTTCTCACCCTAAAGCAGCCAGGCGTCCCTCCCTCCTGAGCTGTGAAGCAGGTTACTTGGAACTAAGAGCATTCATTCCTCCTGAGCTGCATCTTAAACTTTCACATGCGCTAAGGTCACAACCAACCCATGCTGGACTTCTCTCTCATCCACGACAGGCTGGTGTGGCAGTACCTCTCATTTTGACTGTGACATATTAAAATAATAATGTTTGCCCTTCCATTCCATGTTCCCAGCTACCACTCTTGTTCTCCTGTAGAATGCAACCACGCAGACCTGCAGACATTCCTCACCTCTACCCCAGAGCATGTCTGCACCCTGTCCAAGTCCTCTTCTCTTGTAGGCATCTCCTGCCTGCATGGAGCTACACTTGGGGAGCAACACACAGAATCATTTGAGTTTGGAAAGGACCCTTAACAGCCACCTAATTCAACTCCCTGCAATGAACAGGGACATCTACAGCAGATCAGGGTGCTCAGAGCCCATCCAGCCTGTCCTTGAGAGCCTCCATGCCCCAATAGTAGGGCTCTCTCCTGCAGGCTGGTGGGGCCAGAGCAGAAAGCAGCCTCAAACTTTTGTGCCCTTTCAGAAACCTGTGCATCTACTTTAGACTCGCCCTGCAGGAGCTGAGCCCTGGTTTAAAAAATCCCAGGTTTCTGGATATGGGTGTGCCTTTTGTTAAATAACCTTCATCATATACCACACTCACCTCTGTCCCTTGCTTTGAAAACTTCTGCACAAAACCACTGCAGTTTTCTAGCATATAAATATCCTCAACTTTTACACAAACATCTCCACAACCCTTCCCCATCCTGACCTATCAGCAGCCTGAAGTAAGCCTGGTGGTGATTTCTGCAGCTTAGGCAGCTCAAATGCACACTGCAGGCTTCAAACAGAATGTGTTGGGATGCTGCCCTACGCACTTCCCCCCTAAAAGGAGATATTTCACCCGTCACCGTAGCACAACCATACCTTCAACATCCAGACAGGCTTTAGATGCACTCCCAGATGGCAGCTGGGGGGATTATTAATGCACACCTTAACACGTATGTGTGAAGCAGAGACTCTCAGAAGTCTAACGAAAGCTCTGACTGCACATTAATCTTCAGCATGGCAGCTGGAGGATGAGATTTCACAGCTGTGTCAAGCCAAGCACTCACCTTTTATGCTAGTCTCTGCATTTGGAGGGAAAAAAAAAAAAAGGAGGAGACTTTGGGCTCATTCCCCACCCATGCTTCAAAAAAAGTTCAAAACAAAACAAGTGAATTTTTAGTAAAAGTTGCTTTCAGCTCATTCAGAATCATATACACCCCTTGTGTCACTGTAGAGTGTAAAGCAGCACAGAGAGTACAGAGATAACTAGCACACTAGAAATTTCTTTGTGGGCAGCAATGAAATGTGGGAAACAGAAAGTGGTGCCCTGTGCAAGTATCATTTAATGGCCAGAACCAGCGTGATGAAGCAAAAGACTTTGAAAGGACTGAGTATTACACATGAAGGGAAGCCAGACCATGGAGGGAGGACTGCTTATAAAAGAAAAAGTTTGCAGTTTCATTTTTGCAGCCGAGGACTGGGACATATAATAGCAACAAGTGTTCTCAAGTAAAGAAGGAAGGCCAGGTAGGATGGGGACCTGGGCAGCCTGGTCTAGTAGGTGGCAGCCCTGCTCATGCCAGGGGCTTGGAAACGGATGGTCTTTAAGATCCTTCCAGCCCAAGCCACACTATGATTCTATAATCCCTACAAACATACGTGTATGATTTTTCCCCCTGCACCACATAACCAAGGCCTCTTGGTTTCCTAAAATGTAGAAAACGTACCTAAAGCTGACAGCATTGTTATACTTCTATGCTGTGCCCTGACACCAGCAGATGACAGGGAGATGCGTTGCAGCAGTCCTCATCCACTTGCAGGGACACCTCAGGAAGCCATGTATTTCTTCCACCCTAGAAGCAGAGTGGGCAGCCAGCAGTTTTCTCCCAGCCAAACCAACCAGCCAGGAAGGAAAGGAGGAGGAAACGGCCATGGGGAAGCAGGTGTTCAGAAACAACACTGAGAGCAGAGAGAGCTTCTCCTGTAGGAGATACACAAGCTTCTTGTGTTAGGAGAAGCTGAGCTAAGCTTTAAAGCAGGAGTAGATCCAGCTTCCAATTAATCTGCAGAGCCTGAGGCAAAGCATGTTCTAATACAACACCAAGGAACAAATCTCAGCTCGACACAGCCACTGTCCTCACAGACTTCACCTTATCTGTATAAAGATCATTAAAAAAATACTGCCTTGCAAAACTGTCATGCAAAATATCCCCACTGGGGAACTGAACTTGCTTTTCTTCATTTACAAATGGTTTTAATTAATGATAATGATAGCTAATGATATTTAATCACCTGTCCAAAAAAAAAAAAAAAAAAAAAAATCACAGTCACAGATGTCCTTGCAGATGAGAAGAACTCCAAAAAGAAGACACAACATTTTCTAAGACAGATGAACACCCACCCCAAGCCAGTGCTGCCCTCCCATCTCAGCCTGCACTTGGGAAACCAGCTGGTAAGTCAGGGTGCTCTGGGAGCAAAGGCAGGGAGCAGCCCTGGCTGCCAAGACAGCCTGCAAATGATCTCAGGTTGCTAACCCAGGTGACAGCCTTTCCCGCCATTTAACCCATGAAGTAACTCAGGTCTTCCAAGCTAGGCACACTCCTGCCTTTCTCATTTTGCCTTCTGCAGGGAGAGTTACATGAGAAATGGCCAAAGCTCACAGAATATTGAAGGAATGTGGGACCTTTAGGTGAGAAGCATCTTGCAATGTCTAGGAAATGCCATTAGTAATGCTACCCAAGATCCAAAATACCTGAAAAGCCTCGGGAAATTTGAGTACAGATATGTCTACACTGAAACAAAACAAAACAAAACACCACCACGCAGTGAAAATAGAAGTAACAGAGAGTAGAAAAGGGAAGAAAATTGGGCAATTTGTGTGTATCAGGGAAGCAGCAGCATGAGAAGATGGAGAGGAAGGGGAGGAAAGGGACAGCAACCCGTAAGGCACCTACTGCTCACTATGCTTGGCCTCAACCACCGCAGCAAGGCTTAAAAATCTGCTGTCTCTGCTCCTGCAAAGCTGAAATACTTTCAAAAAACACTTTTAAAATAAATTAATCAAACTGTAGAAGTGCCACGCTTCCTAAGTAATCTGATTCCAAATGTTTCCAACGCCCTACAAAGAAACATAGGGTCACCTGAGTGTGCCATAACTTCAAAGTCTAGCATGAATGTACCTGACACCACTGCCACACAAATAGACTCGGGTTATAGATTTTTGCCATTCTTTTAAACATGTTATCAATATAGCCACTGAACAGGTACAGTGTATAGCAAGGAAAAACTTTCATCAAGAGGTAAAAGTAACACAAAATCAATCACTCAGCACATACAGCAAGGTTATTCTCAGTCTTGCAAGCTGTCCTATCTACATTTTCATGCAGTACTTGAGCAACTCATCAGAATTCCAGCAAGAAACTTTTCACTTCCTCTTAAAAGCAATTTCTGGACTATTTTTTAAACTCAGAAATTAAAAATAAGACAGAGATATATTAAATACAACAGTAGAATTTGAAAATGACTGATAACAAACAGAGCCCTTCTAGGCTCAGAAGCAGCAACTTTTTTCTATTTCTACTTTCCTAAAGTTCTAAAAGTCATAGAATCATTAAGGTTGGAAAAGACCAAGAGGATCATCCAGTCCAACCACCAACCCATCCCCACCATGCCCACTAACCGTGTTCCTCAGTGCCACGTCCACAAATTTCTTGAACACCTCCAGTGATGGTGACTCCGCCACCTCACTGGGCAGCCTGTGCCACTGCCTCACCACTCTTTCTGAGAAGAAATTGTTCCTAGCACTCCACCTGAACCACCCCTGGCGCAATGGATTTAGTGGGGAAAACAAAATACTTATAAATAAGCATCTTGTTACCTGGAGTTTAAATTGCAGTAGATCAGTACTTCCTACTACTAATTAGCTGTGGCTGCTTCTTCCATTTTCTTTGGGAGGCAGGAAGGGTGTTTTGTCTTATTTAAAA
>PPHD01030556.1:0-10294 GCA_002909625.1 Bambusicola thoracicus | reverse complement strand
CAGTTTGTCGATTGAGTCTTATCCTTCTGCCATGCAGTACTGTGCCTGGCAGAGTACTGTCGGTTACTAATAAATTAGACCTTTGCCAGAGATAGAGTGCACAGATTAGCTGACTTCTTAAATTAGTTTGACCTGACTTTGTGTCTGATCTCTTAATTTCAGAAACAGATTCACCCTGCTGTTGTCCATAAGGTTACACAGGCTGTAAATTTGGTTCTTGCGTTGTTTCTGTAGAAGTTTCATTTAGCATAGCTTTATGTTACGCTTCAGGCTGCTGTGCCAGATGGAGTTGTCCTTTTGCCACTTGGCTCAGTTCATATATAATCAATTTAAAATTGGCACAATGGCTCCCAATTAACTGTGTTATGTTAATCACTAGACACATGGGAAGAAAGGAGTATTATATGTAGAGAGGGGAGAGAGGGTCTGCAGGTATCAGCTGAAACAATCCTGAGGCTGTAGTTGAATGAACAGAATCAACACTGCCACCGAAAGAAGCCATCTGCCCCTCCTGTTTATTGTATCACTTGTGGCCAACTATATCGCCTACCTGATGAGCTGGCTGTGAGAAGTAATAGAGTAAAAAAGAACTATTTTTTATTTTTAGCAATATCAGTTCCTTAAGCCAGTTTGCTGATGTGGCCAGGCAAGCGTTGTGTCAATGTGAGACAGGCTTACAGAGGGAAGGGATTCATGGGGAGGTGCTGGACAAGTTAGCTTAGGAATGAAACGTGTATGATTTGTCACTGTTTTGAAATACACAAGAATCTATTGTTTGTACACAGAAACAAACAAAAAAACCACTAGTGATCATTCCTGAAATGAACAGATCGATACAAGTCTTAGGGATGTCATCTTAAATATTGAAACAGGTACTGCGAAATTGTTATCTGACAAGAAAGAAATCTCAAGGCTGCTCCATAAGGATATTCTTGACATAGTTGAAGTGATGCCAGCATTAGAATGATTTCCAGTAACAATGGGAAACAATTGAAGTGAAAGCAAAAATAATAATATACTGAAAATAAACAAATGTATGATCTCGATTAAAATTTGCAAATTTTAATTGTCTTTAGTTGTATAAGCTGTCTGGAATACGTGGCAAACAAAAAAATCTTGTGCTGTATCTCTTTCTAGTTCGAAACAAAGACATGAGCTGGCCTGAAGAGATGTCTTTTATAGCAAACAGCAGTAAAATAGACAGACATAAAGGTAAGTGCTTTGTACAGTGAGGAGAAAAATCCAAGAAGTTACACAGTACTGAAGCAACTCAATTTAAGTGTTCTTAACATTGGAAGAGGTTTTCTATACCCATGGGGCTTTGCTTGTTCTTTCTGTTTTGTTGGCTTAGGTGCCAGTAAAGTGTGGTAGATTGATAGATGTACTTTCAGATGCTGAGATGCAAATTCTGGATTTTGTGGGTTTCATCTATTTTTGGTGGTAGATCAAATCCAACAAAATGCTGACTTCAATTTTTGTTGATATAAGCAGAGCTGGGAGAGTGGATGCTTTGAACAGGCTGGCCCTCTATAGGATCTGTGCTAGCTATAGTCTCATAAGTGGGAGCGATTTCAATTCTAATGGTTATGGTGAGAAGGTCATATTCTGAATTTCAGCGGTATACCATTCCTGACTAATCATTCACATCTGCTGAACTGACATAATTATGTTTTCTTTTCCTAAGTTCCTACTGAGAAGGGTGCTACTGGATTAAGCAATCTGGGTAACACATGTTTCATGAACTCTAGTATCCAGTGTGTCAGTAATACGCAACCTCTGACACGGTATTTCATCTCAGGAAGACATCTTTATGAACTTAACAGGTACTTCTTTTGAGACCATTGGCACTTAGATGTCGTAGCATTTCTTGAAATGAGTTTCTCCTTTCAGAAGTAGTATGAGCAAGTCCTTCCAATCCATTGTTATAAAACATCAGCTATGTAACAGGCAGTAGTTTAGATGTGTGGAGCTGTAAAGCTTTTTTGTTTTGGGGTGAGTTAAAATAGTTCAAGAAGCTCTTGTGCTTCCTCATTTTTATTTATGCTTGAATTTTGTTTAACTTTACTTTGGTATTAATTTCTTTGTCATTTCTAGGACAAATCCAATAGGAATGAAAGGACACATGGCCAAGTGCTATGGGGATTTAGTTCAGGAGTTGTGGAGTGGGACTCAGAAGAATATAGCACCACTGAAGTTGCGGGTAGGTCTGTGATGTGTGTTATTTAAAAGCAGAAAGGAAGAATTCCTTAAAATAGCAGAAAATTTAATGCACTTTTTCTCAATGTTAACTGCATTGGTTCTGAGACTCAAATCAGTATCTCCCTAGAGAAAGAAAAGGAAGTGTGGACTACACTCTGTGTGATAGAAGTTGGCTATAAAGCCAGCAAGCATATCTGGAACCATCACTTTTTACTCCAAAGTGGTCACAGCACTTGCTCCTTTGGGAAAGGCCTATGTCCAGCCAAGACATCTATTTGGAGCTGGCCAGGGTGCATCTGTCCTGGGGGTCGGTACCAGAGCAGATTTTTGTTGAATGTTATCATGATTCAGTGGTCATGAGCTCAAAGGATTTACCTGATGCAAATCAGAGGTTGTGAGATGTGGGTTTTTGTAGCCCTTGTTAGGAACAGAAGATCATGCATTACCTGTCAGTAGTCACCTGTCAGTCTCTTGTTCTGAAAACATAGGGAGTTGTCTTTAATTCCTGGCAATTGCATTTGTGATTGTTGACAGCACATGTTTTCTCTATGGTATTTTGATTTGTTGTTACAACTTTTGTCATGTGATGTGAATAAACTCTCTGGCTTTTTTATAGTGGACAATAGCAAAATATGCTCCAAGGTTTAATGGCTTTCAACAGCAAGACTCGCAGGAGCTTCTGGCTTTTCTTTTGGATGGTCTTCACGAGGATTTAAATAGAGTTCATGACAAGCCATATGTTGAACTGAAAGATAGCGATGGTCGGCCAGACTGGGAAGTAGCAGCTGAGGTAGAGTTTCAAGTATTTTAATTTGTTTGTTCAGGTTTATTTGTTTTAACAGTAAGCTGTCAGAAGCTACATGATTTCTATGCGTGTGGCAATGTTCTTTCAGAATTGGACTGTCTTCTGAAACTTGTTAGATGTGTGATTTAAGGAGTCAGTTTCACATCTGATCTGAAAATATGTTTAATTTAAATATTATAATAAGATATAAAGATGATACTTCGTGATCATTTCGAATGACTTCAGAATAGTAAGACATTTTTTTTTCAAGGCGATGTTCCTTCCAGAAGTCCTTCAAATTAGGTCGTACTTTATCTTGTTAAGGGAAGGAACTATTCTTTACTGTCATTGAAACTAAATACTCACTATTTTTAATCAGTAAACCATTTCTGTGGAAGTACACTTGAATTCCATAGGCTGACAGAACTTGAGAGGTCTTCCAACATAGCCTTTTCCTGTAGTGCAAGTAAGTAGTCTACAACTTCTAACTGTGTTGTTTCTCTGAATTTGTTTTAGGCCTGGGAAAACCATCTGAGAAGAAACAGATCAATTGTTGTAGATTTATTTCATGGGCAGCTGAAATCACAAGTTAAATGTAAAACTTGTGGACACATAAGCGTTAGGTTTGACCCTTTCAATTTTTTATCCTTACCTTTGCCCATGGATAGCTACATGCACCTAGAAATTACAGGTGAGTTGTGTTATTTATCTCCCTATAAACTTGTCTGTTTCTCTGTATGTAGAATGGATTTTCAAGGAAGAGCTCTAAAACACCCCAAATTTGTTTGTGTCAGCATTTACATTTAAAACATAGTTAAACAATTTTATATTATAGAGCACAGGAATATTCATTGGAATGTGGTTAAACAAAAATAAAACATATAAAAACTGAGCATAGATGGCCTGCTTTCAATCTTGATGGAAGAACTTAGTACAGAAACAAAAAATTGAGTTTTTTTGAGAGCTTTGCTTCTTGTGTTGTGGAGGCTGTCTGTCTTCTGCATAGAGTAAGAAGAGGAAAGGTGATAGAAAGCTAAACTAATTTTATTGCCTGGTAATAAATTAAAAAGTATAAAATGAAAATCATCTCTTAGTGGAAGAAGTTACTTCCTTATAAGTAGAATATGTAATATTTTATCTCCATTAATTCTTTCCTGGTTTGCTGACCATGATGTTTCTTTTCCCCTCTGAAGTAATCAAATTGGATGGTACTACTCCTGTTCGATATGGCCTGAGATTGAACATGGATGAAAAATATACGGGTTTGAAAAAACAGTTAAGTGAACTCTGTGGACTAAAACCAGAACAGATACTACTTGCAGAAGTGCATAGTTCCAATATAAAGGTAAAAAGGAAAACAAAATTGCTGCAAATTTCTTACTGTTATTTGTGTATGTTGGCATGTCTTCATTCTTTTTGACGTTAAGCTCTGTATACCAGGAATGTGAAATAATTAAGCTGCAAGTGTGATTAAGCAAGTCAGCTTGGCTGTATCTCTACATGAAATTTATATTTCAATCTGAAACTGTAGTTCAACTTACTTTAAATTAAAATCAGAGTAAGCTGAGCAAAGATAAACAAGTTGTAAATAAAATGAAAAGTAAAAGCTTGCAGAAGTTTAATTGAATTCATTACTGGTGATATTTTTTTTGGAAAACATGATATAATCATGTTGTAACAAATCTCAAGTGAGAATGCTCTGAGCTTAGTCTCCAGTCTCTTGACAGTGTTTAAAGTAGAAGTTTTATACAGGGTGTATGATATGCTTACATTGATGCAAAATCATCTGCTTGCTTGGCTCTCCTTTCTCCTTCTAGAAAGGTGTAAGAAAGCAGATAATCTGATAGGTATACTGTTTTCAAAAGAACAAAATGTGTTTGGACTCACAGAAATACATACGTATCTGACTGATCTTCCCTTTTTCAATGAAGAATTTTCCTCAGGACAACCAGAAAGTCCGGTTATCAGTGAGCGGGTTTTTGTGTGCATTTGAAATACCTGTTCCAGGATCACCAACATCAGCATCAAGTCCTGTGCAGTCAGGTAAAAGAAAATATTATTTCCCATTTATGTGAAATACTCAGGTACTGCAGGAATTCAAAAAAGACACAAGTCCAAGTTTTGGTCCGCAGAGGTGGTGTGAGCATCTCTCTGTGGGCTGATGGTCTATGATCCTTATTGTGGTTATGCCCAGCATAGCAGTCTAAAGATCACTAGATACACATTTTAGTTAGAAATATGCAAAATATTTTGTTATTTGTGGATTGGCTCTGAAGTGGGATGTATTAAAAACAAAACAAAAAAGTGTTCAGTTTTTGCTTTCATTTTTTTTGTTGTCTGTGGTTTCATAGATCATAAATGCCTCTGTTATTCCTTGCTCTTTGGCAAAATATTAGGCAAATAAAAGATTACCTAAAAAGCTTGTGATGCATTGTGATTGGTGAAGCTGAGTAAGGTAATTGTCTATCTACAGATATCTCAACTGGATCATCAGCTAATGGAGCACCCAACATAATGATGAATGGGGACCTTCCCAAACCAACCCTGATTCCAAATGGAATGCCAAATACTGTAGTGCCATGTGGAACAGAACGTAACCTTGCCAACTGGACTCTCAATGGTCACGTGCCCCTGCTTTCTGATAGTCCATGCACAGGGTACATAATTGCAGTCCACAGAAAAATGGTTAGTAGATTTTGCATTCATTTTAAATGATTTGTGTAACACTTAGAGAAAGTCAGTGAAGGTATTCTATATCCTTCTGATAAATTAATATGCCTTTTTTATAAGGAATCATGAATGTTTCCCTACTGTGTATGCACCAAGTTATTTGGACATACAACTCTTGTAGATTTAAATAGTATCTACTGTTGGTGTATTTTTCTTCCATTAGTATTGGCGTGCTTCCCAGTTCTCTAATGCTGAGATGCATACTTGGGTGCTCACAAGCTCCCTGATTAAATGTTCTCAATTCTTTGAGCAGAAAAAATTCTCCTTAGAGGAAGTACTTGAAATGTGTTTCTTCTCCATTATATGGAACAGCCTTATTTCATACACAGAAACAGAGTGAAGATGCGTAGTACATTCATAGTTCATTCTGTTGGCATTAACTACTCTTTGTAAAAAGCATCTGTAGTAGTGTTGAACTCTAAATGTCAAAGTTGGATGGCTGACCACCTCAAATAGCCATGTATTCGGTGTGCACTGTCTCGTGTCTTCAGAGCCTGTTGACATTTACAGCTTAATGGATGTAGGCTGGAAGGCTATTTTAATTTACTGCGTGTTTGTATGAGGCTTTTCCTGCTTTGTTCTCTCAAGTTTCTGTTCTCTCAACTTCAGTAGAATTTCTTAAGTGTTGGGTAGCATGCTTTTGAGCCATTATAGCTTGCTAGTTGTACAACTTTCAGTAAGAGGAAAGAGCTACCTATTCGAACAATCTTTGTCCATCATTGTTGAAAACCTAATTGGTGAAAAGGGTCGGTTGTATACAATTTTTGCAAGGCCATAGGAATTTACTGTACCCAAGAGTCATTAAGTCAGCGTGATGTCTTTGTTGCAAATAAGATATGTAGCACAAAGGCCAATTTGTCTGCATGGAGCAAGTTGTGTATTCTCTAAATGTATAGGTTTTCTTTCTGTACAGAACATAAGCTTGCCTAGTGTAGAGGTCATTTGGGAGCAGAGAGTCATCATTGGGGGTCTGTTTGCATGACAGTATTGCTATTTGATGAGAAAAGTAAGAATTGTGCATTGTTTGATATACAAAAAAATGTACATAGTTGAAACAGATGTTGATGTGGTCTAGTGCTTAAATAGCATTAATAATTAATTAATAGCATTGCTGGGATACTGTAAAATAATACAAGAAGGCTTTCAGGCAGTTTCAGTGAAACTAAAAAAAACAACAAACAAACAAAAAAGGCTGGAATAGTGCACTTTTAATCGAGTTAATGCTTTGTTTTAATTGCTGAAACCTAAAATATAAAACAAGGTCAGTATCCTAGTCATTATGGTAATATGAGGTAATGTGTACTTGTATCTGAGTCATTCCTTTTTTCCAATTATGCAGATGCGGACAGAGCTGTATTTTCTTTCATCTCAGAAGAATCGTCCTAGTCTCTTTGGGATGCCACTAATTGTCCCTTGTACAGTTCACACACGGAAAAAAGATCTGTATGATGCAGTATGGATTCAGGTTTCCAGGCTTGCCAGCCCCCTTCCCCCTCAGGAAGCCAGTAATCATGCACAAGACTGGTGAGTTTGGCATGCCAGCCTTTGACTTGAGCTGTAATACTGTAGCTGAGATTTGTTTACAAGATATAAAAATACTTGGTTTTCACCTTCATTAATTTTAACTTCTCATAAAGATCTGTTGAATGAGTATACGCTTTTAAATGTACAATTAGGTTTTTAATGTCAACAATTCTAGGAATAATTTTGTGTGCTTCTACTTCAAGTGATTTCTGCCTATAGATGACATCTAGTGGGTTATTTTCATAAGAATTCATTGTTGAGTCCTGAAGATTAATGAGAATAATTAAAAAAAAAAACAAAACACTTTAATCCTTTTAGTGTAGCTGAATGCAGTATGCCTTCCAGTTGCACTTAAAGGTATGCTTGGCACAACTTAATTGGTTCATTCTCATGCACTGATCGATAACACATTCAAATGGAAAAATAATGCAACTGTCACATGGTCACATTTCATATATCTTAGCAATAAATTGCTGCATAGTTTGTTATGCCATGGACTTCTAGCAGTCTTGTACATTGTTTCATGTTGTGTTCTCTTCTGTTTCAGTGATGACAGCATGGGATATCAGTATCCATTCACACTAAGAGTGGTTCAGAAGGATGGAAATTCTTGTGCTTGGTGTCCGTGGTACAGGTAAATTTTTAGACTTAAGGGAATCGCTTCAGCAGAAATGTAACTTAATGATAATGGGATTTTGATATATTTCAGTCTTTAGAGCTAATATCAATAAGAATCAGGAATGTAATTTAACCAGCACACTCACATGGCAGACTTGTGCTGCAGGATAACTTTTATGACTTGAAGAGCTGTAAGTTCTGCTGACAGAAACCTTAAATTTGGAGAAAGTCAGGAAATCATAAAAACCCAAAACCTTTTAACTCCTTACCATCTTCTGTGTGCATTTGTGCAGGTGCATACGTGTATTTGTTCAGATGATTTGTGGGGATTTCATACAAAACTGAACTTTTAAAGTATGTACATATCTGCCCTCGCTTCTCCGCTGTTTGGAGCATAAGAACAGAAATAGGATGGTTTGATATTCACCCTGGGCACATGCATTGAAATTTTCCCTAACAGACATGCTACTGCAAGTTCCAGACCTTTACAATTAGGTAAATGTGTGTTTGCCTGTGGAAACAAAGCATTGTATTTTATTTGTGTGTGCAGCAGGTAGTTCTGTTCAACAATATACACAGGTAGATAGCTGGGATTACTCAGCTGCTTCGATTTCTCATATGTATTAAAATTCTGTATTACAATGTACCAAACCTGGTCCTAAAAATTGTTTTGTAAAGATGTCTGTATTTTACATAGAAGTGTGAAGTAATGTAAAATCGGACAGGTTTGGGGCAGTGTATATCCCACATCTAACTTTTTGTCTTAGATTTTGTCGTGGCTGTAAAATTGAATGCACAGAGGATAGAGCTTCTGTTGGGAATGCTTACATTGCTGTAGACTGGGATCCAACAGCACTCCATCTGCGCTACCAGACATCCCAGGAACGGGTAAAATTGCAACACAAACCCTTCGTTATTTGTTAGTAGTTCACCAAGATAAAGTTAATAAATAGATTTTTCTAAGGATGCCAGTGTCATAAACAGTTATCCATGAGTAAACCTATTTGATTCATTGGGTCTATGAAACCAATCTAAAGATAGACATGTAGCCGAGTTGAACTCGACCAGCTATTCAGACTGTTGTGCTTTACAGATTGTTATGTAAGCCAAGAATAAGGACCGTGCATTATTTGTATGTTTGCTTCTTCGTAATCGAAATATATTTTCTGCTAGAATTTAGTGCATCCAGTTTCCATCCTTAATTAGTGCATGATGTTATTTGTGTGATACTGTGAACAGAGGATTCCTCTGAGCCATTTGTATATATTTCCAAGTCAGATACAGTTCTATCTCACTTCAGATTGTAGAAGAGCATGAAAGTGTTGAACAAAGCCGCCGAGCTCAAGCAGAGCCCATCAACCTGGATAGCTGTCTTAGAGCCTTCACTAGTGAAGAAGAACTGGGTGAAGATGAGATGTACTACTGTTCCAAATGCAAGACCCATTGTTTGGCTACAAAAAAACTAGATCTTTGGAGGCTTCCTCCCATTTTGGTATGATATTGTTTAGTTTTCCTCCGCAACAATAAAAGCAAAGGCCATTGGTTACAGATTTGAATTGCTAATTATGTCATCTTGTTCTGACTAAGATGGGTTTTTGCTGATGGTCTCAGGATGGCACTGACTTAGTTTGCAGCACACGTTTCTGTAATGCAGGCAAATAACTTGAAATAAACCTCATTTCTTTTTGAATCTTTTTAGCTGCTACATGGCAGCAAATGTGGCATTTTGTATTCTGTTTCATCTGTTCTGACAGAGTTCACACTTAAGCAGTCTTTTTGGCAATGTGATCTTTTGTCTAGTTGTGTAACCACCTGCCTTTGTTGCTTTCAAACTTGGTAGGTTATGCAAAACATCACTATATTTGTCACTGAAGAGAAACAAACCTCTCCAGCATTTCCCTGTGAAAATATTAGTTTCACAATCCAAATTGTCACATACTACATGGTTACTGTTTTATTAATAAATGATTAAATGTGTATGTTTCAGGAGAAAAAATACATTTAACAGTGAAATTACTCACTCTGATATAATCCTTTACTTTTTTTTTTAACATGTTTCTCTCCTTAGATCATTCACCTGAAAAGATTTCAGTTTGTAAATGGCCGCTGGATAAAATCTCAGAAAATTGTTAAATTTCCCCGAGAAAATTTTGACCCAAGTGCCTTTTTGGTACAAAGGGATCCGAGTCATTTTCAGAGAAAACAGTTAACTCCTCAAATTGATGAAATTCCTGAAGCACGGACTCTTCAAGGGGACTCTAAAAAAGTAGATCTGCAGATCACTTATTCAGCAGAAGGAGATGTGAACAGAAGTCCATCATCCCTTAACACTGCTAATGTTGTGAATAATATCAAGGGTAGGTAATAATTAGGTAAACTTCCACTAAATGCTGATAATTGGGAAAAATGATATGCTGTTTTATATATATATATATATTT
>PPHD01030554.1:0-10295 GCA_002909625.1 Bambusicola thoracicus | reverse complement strand
AAAAAAAAAAAAAAAATACCCAGCATAACTTCAATTAACTGTCAATAACTGTCAATTTCTGATCCCTCAAAATTAGAATTCGAGCTTTAGTAATGGGTATGCAATTATTTTGCGTATTTAATTGCATATTACTAAATTATGCACATTTATTTTACATTGCATTTAGTAGAAGTGATCCTAGTATTGTATCTGTTGCTAATTGTTTGCTTTCTCCCTCCCTCTTTCTGGGGACTTGACTAATTGCTCATGGTTTCATTAATTTCCATTCCTGTGGCTGCAGAACTCAAGTTCAGTCTGTGGGCATGCCATAAAGGGTGGGTGCATTTCTGTTTTACTCTGATAATAGATGAGCTTGACAATAATGTTGAAGACTGGAGAGTAAAGATGGGGTACAGAAAGAAGCAGCAGGTGACTGACTCCACGTGGGGATGGGACTGGGGGTAGGAACAGAAGAGCTCTCGTACTTACTGGTTCTTGTCTGTGAGTTCAGATGAGTCAGCTCAGTCCCAGCAGGGAGGACTCAAACTTCACATAGCTGTCACCCTGTTTGAGGAGTTTGCTAGCAGTGGTTTTCAATTTTAGCAGGAAAATGCTGAGTTTGTCTCCAAGGACATCTGGGTCTCCTGCCTTATCCTGTTGTAGTGGGTTCTTCAGGTCTTTCCTGTTCAGTGACTAAAGACTCAGAGCCAAAACCTAGAGGAAAAAGATTATGACACGATTTAGGAGACGTAACTTGAGAAAATCCAGGATCCCCATTCAAACACAGTATTCCTTAACACAGTTTAACACAGAGAGGATATTGACCCTTACTTGCTTTATTTGACATTTAGCTTTGTCCTTCTTGTTCAGACTTTGAAAACAGCAGTCTGTAGAAGCTTTCCATTCTGCTTTCCATGTCGTCCTGGAACTGTGCGAGGAGGAGTTGGAGGCAATCCCTTTGGCACAGGCAGGAGCAGTGAGGTCCCTTTGCCTGTCCTCCTGGGGTACTCTGGGGGCAAGGAACAGGAGGGGGTAGAAGGGAAGGGAGACATAAAGACAAATGTTAAGGCCTGCATAGGCTATCACAGATATCCCCAGAGGGAAGGAGATGCAGAAGACAATAGAGGCAGTTAAGAATCTTCACCCTCCTAGGTTTTTAATATGGTGGTCAACATAGAAACTGACATTTTATTTTAAGAGTAGGATTTATAGTACTTTTTTTTGTGGAACAAGCATTTTCTACCATTTGAATGTATTGCTATATACTTCTAAAGCATCTTTTTTTTTTTTTTAATGAAATGATATGGAAAAAAAAACATTTTCCTACATGGAGAAATGAAACAAAAGCAACTGTTGGCTTTCCAAATTCTATCTCTTGAAAAGCAAGCTTCCTTGTGTTATTTAGAGGGCCAGAACTGTTTGAGTAGATGTTTATATTTGCTGTAGGTTTTAAGAAATTGATGCTAGCTGTTAGGAACAGCCATCTTACATCACATCAGAGTTCTGACTGACGTTGCCTCAGTGTTGTCGCAGCTGGAACATGATCTTTCCAAGAGTCACTCTAAATTCTTGAGAGAGTTGCACTAATTCTGTCACGCAAATACCATCACCATTGCAGATGTCATATGAAAAATAAATCGCACCCGTTCACCAATTTGCAAGGCAGAATTCCCATTCTTCAAATGACTTCAAAGCATGCAAATGGGAAGTGACTTGTCCATGGTGGAGTGGCTAATCTTGAAGGGAACTGACGATATCTTACTTCTAAGCCTCTGCTTTAATTGCTCGGTTTTACGTTACTTCTGTTCGCTGCTAACATGATAAAAATGCAAATTATAAACGTAAGTGTAAAACCTCCAGTCTTCCATTTCTCTTGCTTTCTGCTGCTTCTATTCTATGGTACAGAAATCTTTAGCTTGGTATTTCCAGTCAAGAGTTGTTAATGTGAGTCTATATTAATAATAATGGCGTCTGCTGCATGGATTCCCATTTTTGTCTGGACCAGGGTTGATAAATCTTAGCAAATAATAGTAAGTTGCCAGCACCAGATCTTCTCCCTGGAGCTCTTTCTCAATTCTTTTCCAAGCAGGATCTCTCTTTCCTGCATCACACTGACTTCTTGTTAAGTGAACAGCATTTAAAATAAAGGTTCAAGTCATTTGCACAAACTTCATTTAAATGTACATAGAGACAAATAACCTGGTTCATGTCATCTGCTGTATTAGAACAACCTCATGTGAGTTCACATGGTAGTTGTTACATTAAATCTTACTTCTTAATGCATCTATCTGCTGAATCCTTGGCTTGCTTAGAAATTGCTTCTGCTGTGAAGATGCATTTTTCTAGTATTAAATTAGAAGTCTTACAATAAATTACCACAAGTACATGGCTTAGCCTGAATGTGTGAAAAGATAGGTTTTTATTATTGACCATGTCTTACCTTATCACATGATTAAATGTATTAACTTGTAAAGGTCAGTCTTATTCTGAATGGAAAACTAATTTGTGGTGCTGGTATTGGATGTGCAGGTACTTGAAACACTGACTCAGAGATGTTTGTTTTTCAGTTTTTGATGATGAAGAAGAAAGCAAGTTGTCTTACACAGAAATTTATCAGGAATACCAAGCACTGGTGAGTGTTATTCACCACTCGTGGTAGATTTCTAAGAAATAATGTGCAGTGTTAAAGTAGTATTTGGATAAATTTCTAGTTGTTTTATATTTGTTATTATACCTATTTTTCCTTCATGTTAGTGCATTGGCTAGCTAGAATGCTGTGTTTGTAAGCTGGAGAGTCTTCACGTGTTATGGAAAGTTAAAATGACAAACAGCGTAGTGGTTTAAAAAACACACTAGCAGCAAGAAAGAAGGTACAGTTATGGAAAAAAAAAAACAAACACCATGATTCTTAGGGGAAAATCTCTTAGAAAGTAAGGCTTGTATTTCTTACAGGTTGAAAAATTATTAGAAGGCTATCTTACAGAAGTTGGCATTACTGAAGAGAAATTTCAGGAAGCTTTTTCATCTCCTCTTGCAAAGACTCATACTTCACAGGTATGTTTTCCTTTGTTAAGGAATGCATAGATTTAATTTTTAGCTTTGTTTTTCCACTGATACAGCAGGGCAGATGCATGTGCAAACAGATACACATTTGAAAAGCTCTTTTTAAAACTTCAGCATTCTAAAACCTAATGTATCTGTTTATAGTATGAACTTTGACCAGCAAAACGTGCATCTTTAAGATAGCAGCAGATATTTGTGCGGTGTCACTCTTTTGAGGTTTGTCTTCCATGCCTTGTACTTTCTAAACCAAACCTGTAAGCTTAAGGGTATGTTTGCCACCTTTATTTGCAGATTTGTCAGCTTTATGGTAGCTTTCAGTCTGCTTATAGCAGCAGAAAAACTTGAAGATTTAAAAAAAACAGACATAAAAGCAAAAGATGTTTTCCTCCAATTTTGTAATAAAATAGTAAAATCTGTTAGACAAAGATTACCCTGAGAAGACAAGGCATGATTCTGTACTGCTTCACCTGCTGAAAGTTATCTTTAGGAATTGTCTCTGGTATATGGGGCAGAGAAGTGGGAGCTTCTTCTGCCAGTGTGAAGTATGCTTTGTTGAAATACCTCCTCCAGCAAGGTTTGTCAGAGTGCACATCTCTTGCTCAAGCTTACAGATATGTTGAAGAAATCCAACAAATTGTGGCTGTAAACTTATACTGGGAAACCATCCAGGCGTTATGATAGTAATATAGCCATGATGATCCAAGGACTTAAGCCCTCAAATTCTTTTTTTGCCTATAAACTCAACTTGCATAACTAGAAAAAGTAGACAGATAAAAGAATGAAATACAGTTATTTAAAAACAAGTTCCATGGAATTTGAATTTTAATTTAATTTCAAGCAAACTGAGAAGGTTTTGATTTCTGTATTTTAATTAATTTGTGTATATCTTCCCTCCCACAGGCCATTTTGCAAACAGTACTGGCAGCAGAAGACTTTAGACTATTCAAAAAAATGATGGTACAGAAAAATATTGAAATGCAATTGCAAGCCATTAGAGTCATGAAAGAAAGAAATGGTAAGAAGTAGTAAATGTGAGGTTTCACTTTTTTTTTTTTTCTTTTTTTTTTTAAAGACTGTAATCCAGTTATGAGTGAAAACAGAATGCTGGTCTAGTTGAAGTTAAGGGAAAACACTGAGCTGGTTTTATTGGGACCAGGATTTCAATATTTAGTTCTTGGGTTATATTCTCAGACACAGCAATCTATTTTCCTTTTTAAAGTAACAGACTGAACTCTATAAGATTTTGTGTGAAACTCGATCTGTTTTTTGCTAGAGAATTTTGTTGAGTGTTAATTGCATCACTTCATCAACAGCGATAGTGCCAATAGCTGAGCTGCACTGTTTGCAGAGCAGCGCTGGTGTACTGTCTGTCATGCCTACCCCACAGTTCACACTGTGCATTTACACATGAAAAATCTATGGTCATAGTAGAAGTTTGGCCTTCGTCATTGTCATAGATAAGTGCTGTTAAAGAAGAGAATATATTTTACACCCAACTCTACTGCTCCGTTGATGTTTCTAGAAGTATTTTTTTTATCTTCTCCCTCTTTTCATCCATGTCTTCAGTGTTATTACTTTGTTTTGTCTTACTGTGCACATATTTTTTTTCCAGAGAATAATTCTTAAATTTTAAGTTTGATGCAGCACCTAGATTTGAAAATGGTTTAAATAACCATGGTTGATTTGTAGTCTGCAGGAAATACCGTATAATGATCAATGCAGACTGTGCCTTACATTTTGCCCTCAGATATCAAAACCTTTTTTATTTCAGAAGCTTTTGCCTCTTTGCTACTTGCAACTTGATGCTGAAGATCTAGAATCTTTTTGTAAACAAATTACAGTAAATAAGAATTAGGTATATTTTTTCTTTCTCTCTTTTACCTGAACAAGATTTATTTCTCGTCTTTGGCTGAAGACTGATGCCAATGGAGTACACAATAACTTCCTTTAGAGTAATGCATACTTTTTGCATACTTTTATTTTTTTTGATAGGTGTGTTGCCTGACTGTTTGACAGAGGGTTCTGATGTATTCAGTGAAATTGAACAAGAAGAAATGAAAATACTCAGGGAGGTTTTAAGGTAAAATAAGAAATCAGTCCTACTTTCCACCTTCCTTTAAAATAAAAGGATATAGGACCTAATGCTTCTAGCGTTTTCTAGGAAACTACTTTCAGATGGCATGAGAAAAATGAATGGTGCTAGACAGTGGATGTGATCAAGGGTGTCTGAAGACGTAAGAATTACCACTCTGCCATGATGGAACCATCTTGGTGATTCATGGAATGATGTGCAACTTTAAAAGCCCCACTGATTCTGTTCTCTGAATCTCAAGGCAGAGCTGTGTTGATTGACTTTGGACAACAGAAGCACACTAGCTGTAGGCTGTTGGTGAACACCCTAAACCCAGGTCTGGAGATACATGATCAACACTGCTTAAAGCAGCTTTATTACTCCTTAACAAGGATACCATACTTTGTTCTGTGTCCTTTAAAGCCTTCGAAAGGCAAATTCTGCGTCTGCAGTAGCCCTTACTCATTTCCACAGCCTCCTCCTTAGTTGCATTCAATGACTCCTACTGTGATCTAAGATGCGTGAGGACTGATATAACTTGTATAGATTGTCCACCACTCCCAGTTCACCCATATAAAAAGAATCAAACAAATAACATATTAATCCATTCAGGTTATATCATTATATTTGCCCACTGTGTTCTGGAAATACATTGTCTTTAGCAAATCAAACAAGGGATAGATAGATAAGCCCTAGAAATCCATATACAATTATGTTAGCTCAGGGAAAGAAAGAGGACTGAATTCTGCATGTTCATAATTTTCTCTTTCAAGAGTTTATTTTCATTTAAGTCACAAAAATATGTAGGCTGCTCTGAAAGAAATGCCTCCCATGTTATGATGCTGGTCTGCAATGTCAGAGGCAAATGGTGGTGGTACAGCAGTAGAGGCTGAACCTTCCCACCAATATCCAGCTACATTTCATTGCTGTGTGACAGATGGTGGCAGAGAGGCGCTCTGACAAGATGGCATCTGACAGAGAAGCACATATGACACCAAGGTGTGGTGTTGGATTTCTTTATGCAGAAAAAATTGCACCCACTGACATTCCTAGATGCTTGCTGAATGTTTATGAAGACGAGGCACTGAATATTAGCACAGTGAGGTGCTTGATGGTGTGTTTCAGCAGTGGTGACAGCAGCGTGAAAGACAAACCACATTTCAGACAGCTGTGAAGATTTTTAGGAGCACTGAACACAGGCTCTTGTTCATTGCTGATGAAAATGCTTAGTTAGTGGTGATTGTGTTGAAAAATAATGTTGTGTAGCTGAGAATTTATCAAGTTGTGTCGTGCTCATTGCATCTGTTGTCAATTCTATGGAAATAAATAGGAGACGCTGCTTTCAGAACAACCTATGTATTTTGGGTACTTAAACACATTCACATTATCCAACAATTGCTTTGATAGTCCCCAACTATTTCAGCAGTGCTAAATTTACATGGAAGTCGTTGGCATCAAAGAAGTCTTGACTTACATCTTGTGTTACAGGAAATCTAAGGAAGAATACGAAATAGAGCAAGAAAAGAGAAGGACGGAAGAGGTGAGTATCTTACCTTTCTAGATTGTTTATGCTGAGGATTGAGAAATACTTTGAATATTCTTGTCCCAGGCATCAACTGTATCATTCCAAGGCAGCACATACCACCCTAAGCAAATAAAAGCTCTGTCAATAAGGTCTTCATTATGAAGAGTCTGTTCTGTTGTTTACATTTTTCTTGATGGTATCATTGACATTAATGCCATGTATAATACCAGTATCCACCAGTCACTTGGTGCCATTCATAAGCATATTCCTTCTTTAGTATCTGAATTGTAAGATTCTGGCAGTGGGTATCAGCCTTTCAGATTTAGAGAACATCTGAATTACCAATTTTGTCAAGATCAAAGAAACTTCAAAGTGTAAGCTTCTTAGTGACTACAGCAGTCCTAATCTTTCAGGAACATTAAGGGTTGCTTCACAGGCAGCATAGTTATTCATTAAGTCAGCCCAGTGATGCCAGAACCTAATCACCAGGAACTAGAAATCCCTTTCAAGTTATATTCAGTTACCTGAGTGGTGGTTTAAGTGGGGACTGGCTAAACTGCCAGTTGTTAAGCAACTGAGAAGCAGATAGAAGTCTGAGCAAGACATCTCCAAGGAAGCAGAGGCAGCAACTACAGTGGCTGTAGTTTCTACAGTGAAAATGTGTCAATAAATCTTCCCTTCAAAGGAAAATATATTTCAAGTACACAGAAAAGCTAGAACTGTATGCTGTTTAAGAAGGGAGCAGAATTGCTTTTCTATTCTTTTCCATCATAGGAAATTGAGCCTAGTAAATTTGAAAAGAGAAAGCGTTGTCTGTTTCTTCAGCCTGATTGACAGAGGGAACTATCTAGAGACCAAACATAACTACTGCAGAGGTCTCCACTTTATTTCCAAGCTTACTCCTTAGTTCAAACCCATGACACATGCAGATGATAGTCATGTTACTGAAATTCCACTAAAGTAACCTCTCCCATTGTTTAACACTGCAGAAGAATGGTGACAAAAAACATTGTTTCCTATGTTACAATGATGCATTTCAGGAAACGAGTCACCTGTTTTTACAAAACGTAGAAGCTCTTTGGCTCATTTTAACAACTGATGTTCTATCTAGGTACAGGCTTCTCCAAATCCTTACAGACCAGTCAAGATTATCAGTATTCTTGATAAACAAGCCAGTAGTGTCTCATTTTTCATCCTAGCCACTGAACTGGAACATCCACTGATTCTTGGAATAGAAATGCATGCATGGAGCTGTAATACCTCAATAACTGCACTTTATGGTTTACAACATCTAATTCCATTTAGTGGTTCTTTTTTAAGACATACTTCTCAGTATATGTAATTCTGTCAGCCAAACTACTAAATTATTGGAAGACTCTTCAGCATATTTCATGATGATAAAACCTGGTACTTCAGTTTTATTTGCTCAAAGATGGAATACTTAAATCTTTCTATCCATAGAAAACTGTAGCAAACAGCACATGGAAAACGCTATTTAAATTTGCCTCAGCATGACTGATCCCATTGGGATGCCTTCTGCCACTTCCTTTCAGTTGGAGGACCAGACCTTAAGAGTTTAAGGATGCAAAACCTATTTGGAAGTCATTGACAGGAAGTCTGGCTACAGAATTAATACAAATTCACTCATTACATCAGTTGAACTTAACAGAAAAGCATGAATCAGAGGGCTGAAGAATAGCATAGACATTTTCTGGGCAATTTCTGGCTTCTTCAGAGGTGGACTGCTGTGTCAAGATTTCTCAGACAAGCATAGAGGTAAAGCAGCATCAGAAATAATCCAACCTGTTAATTCCATTCAGGTGATTATTTATCTACTTCTGTGTTAACTTCAGTATATGCTCTTGAGTTCTATTACTGTATAACATGTTTTTATGGTAGGTGGAGGTCTGTCTAAAAGTCACAAGCAAAGCATGGGAAAAAACCCTTGCGTTACCCATTTGTGGCTGGTAAACAAAATGTCAATTTATCTCATGTTCTCAATTTTGATTGTTGATTAGAGAATAAGTTTTGAACTAAAAGAAGGAAGCTCACTTACAACTATAAGCCAGTACAAACACTCCAATCAGTAAAACAAAATAAGCAGCTTGCTTTGTTCACTTTGACAATGCAATATATATAGCGCAAAGAACACCGTTTTAGTCAGGAGTTTCTTGCATACTGGTAGCTTAATGCCTGGAATACAGCAGTAGGAATTGTAATTCTTGGTTTTGTTTGCTGTTTTAATTTAAGGCACGTGCTAAATGCAAATCACCAGCTGTGACCAGTTTTCCAGGAGATTCAAGAGAAACTGTAAAAGTTAAGGAGTCTACTGAGAGAGCTGATCATTCTGAAGAAACTCCAAAATTATCATTAGGTAATTTTATGAGACAGTTCAATACTAAATGTGCAACATATATACACACACATAGGTGATCCTCAAAAACAAGCATTGTGTCTTAGTGGGATTTACTCTTAAAGAGTTTGTGAAAAATTTGTCGCTCGATATTCTGAAGTCACCTCCAATAACACAGTTCCAACTTTAGCAAATAACTCTGCACTGTCCTTAGTTATTTTTCCATGTGTTCATTATTTGTCTTTGTATGCATTCACACTAAGCTTTCATATCACAGACACTTGAGCTGGATACTTCTAGCCTTGGTAGTACCTGTGGGGCATCCTTGGGCACTTCCTATTTCATGGCCATTAATACATGAAGTGGTTGTAGGAACCTCCGTTCTTTAAAACTGGGTTAGTGTCCTTCATGTTAGAAAATGTAAAAGAAAAAAAGTGTCAGCTTTTAAAATATCTTTTTTTCCTCATCTTTTCTGCCAGAAGGGCAGGAAAGTTTTGTTACAGTTGTTTGAACTGTGATTCTCTGCTTTCCACTCTTGGAAGAATGCAGAGGCTTGCAGCTGTACTTGTATTCTTAGCCTGATTTGATTCCTCTTATTTTTGCATAGCTGTGCCACCCTGCAGTGGCACCATTAGATTACAGATCTGCAGGACTTAACTCTGTATTTGAGAGACAGGATTTTGGAGCCTGAGAGTCAAAACTTCTTTGCTGTTGGAGCATTTCTATGCTCCTTAAACACCAAAGAAGAGACAAGTCTACAGACAGCTCTTTGAGAATCTTCTTGCTTTGCAGAACTGGCATCATGTGGCAACATACCTGTCCCAAGAGGCTACTAAGAAAGTTTGTCACAGCTTTCCCTCCAGTATAACCTCTTAGAAAAGTGGTTTCACCTAGGAGCGAGGGCAGAAATCAAGGAGAGCACATACTGTCTATCTTCTTCCAGACTATTCTCATACAGAACTGAGGACTGTCTTTCGGTTCAGTCTCTTAATACCTAACTCCAAAGCATGGGCTCCCATCTAAAGCTCCATCTTGGATAATGAAGTCATAAGTTCAGCTTGAATCTCTTCCGCAGAGTGCCACATCCAATGCTGGGAAAGGGCACAGCACTTGGTGCCTCTCTGTCTCTTTCTTCTCAGTGTGGCTGTTCCCAGACCCTTGCTGCCCACCAGATCCATTTGGAGATCCTGGCTGTATTCTCACTTGAAGGGTCACCTTACTGCAGAACAGAGTAGCTTGCCTTTCTTATCTGAGAAGAGGGAGGTATCCCATACTGAGGGAGCATCAACTGCCTTGACAATATG
>PPHD01030552.1:0-10295 GCA_002909625.1 Bambusicola thoracicus | reverse complement strand
TTAGTGAAGGGTTGTTAGAGTTAGGGTACTATGGTTAGGTTGTGGTTGGACTTGATGATCTTTAAGTTCTTTTCCAACCTGAGCTGTTCTATGATTCTATTCTATAAACATTTTAATCAGTAAAATCAAAACAAACAAAAACAACAACAAAAAAACCAAACAACAGCAGGTAAATAAAGTCATTTTTTAATTGTTAAAATACTTTACTGTATTGAAAACATTATGACATAAAACTCCCATTAGAGTTTTCATTCTTTTTGTCAGTCTGCATCTGAGGAAATCTGTTTGGCGAAATGAGACAGCTATGAAATCTTTTGCTTTCTTTGAAGAAATAATGCCTCAGCTGGGATAGAAGCTATCATTTAACAACAGTCATGTTAGATGGTCCTGAAGTAATGTAACTTTTTAAAAAGCAAGTTACTCATTTTGAATTGTTTCAGCTATATTCAGAATATCGATACAGACACATAGTTACTGTACAAATGCTGTATATTCTGAAGAAAAATAAATATGTGATCTAGTGTTAGCTTTTGCCTGAAAACAGAAGGAATGACTGATGATGGATTAGTCATTTACATATGGCTCATCTGGGTTTTACTTCTGATCCTGTCAATCTTAAAAGAGCTATGGATTTTATGGAGTCTGGTGATGCACTTAGAACTGTTTGAAGAGCTACAAAATACTGGAACTCTTTAATAACTAAATGCTTTGTATTTTCTTGTGTCAGCAAATTTCCTAAACCGATACCTTCTGTTTGCTTGCTTCAGTCCTACTGTGCTGTTTATATGGCTCTAAGATGTTAATTTTTACAAGAAATTTAAGTAAACTAGGAAATGCGTTATTAAATATATTTAGTTTAGTGATGTTTCTTCATTCTGGTTTGTGATAAGCTGCAGTGCTTATTTTATTCTCTCTTTCATCAGTGTTATTTCCTGCTGTCAGTTGATAGTTAAGCTGTCAAGTACTGTATTACTGAAAATGAATTCCTTCTTATGTTAGTAGGTCTGATACCTAAATAATAGCTACAGATCACCTTTCTTCCACATCTTCTTTACTTCTCAGTTACCCAACTATCTTTTCTTTCTGAGATGGTGCAATTGATATCTATCAAATTCATTTGAGAGTAGTTGTTCTCAATTTGTATTTAACTTTGTAACTGCTGTCTCTATTTCATACCTGAGGGAGGGCTTTTGTTTTGATTTTTCCAGTCACACTTTATTAGATGAATTAGTATATTAATCCCATCTACAGATCTTACCACTAGATTCTGTGTCTACACCTCAAGTCTTTGTATGTGTTGTTAGTTAATGAAAATAGAGCTGGTTTTTTGTTTGTTTGTTTGTTTTTAAAAGAGTTGTATTATGTCTGGAGGAAGAGGGCATTTCCTACCAATCTGGGTAACTTTACAACTGTTATTTAAAGCATAATCTTGAGTCAGTAGATTTTTTTGAAAGTGGTAAATGTTCACTATTTATAGAAAGTTTTGACTTTCATTAAGGAACTTCAGAATTGTAGCTGTCCTGAATGTGGAAATGAACAGAAATTCTACCTGAATAACAGAAAGATACAGAAAGATCTGTAGCTACATTTTTCCCTCAATGTTATTCATGTTATATGCTGTAGCACTGATGTTTATTTAGTGCATATGTTTTATAGTACTCATGCTTTCTTTACAGTGTAAGCAGGCAATGAAATGAAATCTTTCCAGTTGATCCCATTCCTTTTCAGGGTACTGTGTATCATCTTTTCAGTTTCTTTTACTGACTGCAATCATAAGTATGAGATCTCAGTTTTCTGTAGTATGTTATTCTATCATTTATTTGTATCTATTAGCTTTGGCTAGTACATTGCTTCTAACCTTGGAAATACCATTAACTAGGTCCTTGTTTTGTATGTGTGGATAGTTTATTTGGTTTAGGATCAATTAATTTTGGCCAACATAAAGCACAAGTAACCTTTCATTTTGATTTGTCTATACAATTTTGAGCTAATTATCCATCTGGGATTTTTTTTGGTAGCTTTAACACTTTTTTCATATATACAATGTAGAGCATTGTCTTCTTAGATCCAGCTTAGGTTTGCTTGTTTTTGTTTTGGTTATTTTTTTAGTTCATCGGTAAATTTCAGGTGTACGTTCTTCAAGAAGTACTATTTTATGGATGTATCCTGGAGTTCAAGACAGTGATATGTGATTTGAAAGCTTAAGATTTCCACAGATTTATAGTATTGAAACAGATGTATTTGGGGTATAACTTGATCTTTATTCAATTAACTCAAACGACTTTATCAAATGTTAAGTTTTCTAGAAACAATGTGTTGTAATGAATATTGAAACTATTGATATTTGTATGAGCTATTTTTTCATGCTATTGAAGATGCTTTTTGCTTTCCTTTAATTTTCACTTTTTGGGCTAAATGCTTCCTGCCAAGCTCAAAATTGAGGGAGGTTGAGATTCTATTTCCATAGCAGGTTAGTTCCTGAGATAAGGAATAGAAGAAGAAGAAACACTCAGGAACAGAAAATAGATAGTAGATCACATGTTCTAGAAGAGAAAGGGAAAACCTCCAATTCTGTCATGGGGATTCTTGCACTGAAAGGAAGTAACTGAGTTTCAGAAATTTGCAAGACGACGTGTGTTTTGATTAGTTACAGAGATTTATTCTTGTATGGCGGGGGGGAAGGGAACCCTCCAAGATTTCTGTGGGGAGGGAAAAAAATATGTCAGTCTTATGTGTTATTTCAGGTCTGATTGGAGTAAATGATGTATGTAGTAATTAAAAAAAAATTGATCTGAATCTGTAACCACATAAGTATATAGGACAGTAAGGTGAGCAAATTGATGAAGTGGCACTTTAAGTCCTTATTATCTTATACAGAAAGAAACGAAGGAAATTGCAACTGAAGCAGTTGGACAGCGTATCTAAGTGAATGATGACTATATTAAAGAGAATCTGGCTCTCAGTCCTATTTTCAAAATAGGAAAAAAAAAAAAAAAAAAAACTGGAACAAACAATGCTTGGAGTCAGAACCCACCAGTCTAAAACTAATCTAGTAAGTGAGAAAAGGGAGTTATAATATTCCAGGGTTGTTTTATTTTTGTTTTGTTTTTGTGATATCACAGAAGCATTGGATCAAAAACAATATCAAGATTTTTAGAAAAAGAGAAGAGCCTTTGTTATTAAGAAAAGTTAATCTAGCTCTACTTCATTACATGCCTATGGCATCACAATGTCAAAGAGTTGTTATCAACTCCTACCTGAATTGTATTCTAAAAGATGAAAAGTAGAACTCATGGTTCTTTAACCTTAAACACCTCAAAATAAAATTCTGCAGTTTCACGTAAGAAGAGGCTTCTGAAAATGTCTAAGGCAAAGAGTGATTAGATAGGCTTAAAACTATTTCTTAAGGCACAGCATAAATATATGAAGAAAAAAGAAAGCAAAGGACGTGATTTTGAACATGTCACTGAAGACTAACAGAAATCAACATACGATTGCTGAATTAGTAGTTAGAGTCCCCTGTATGATCTTTGTCTCAGAGATCTGCCTTGAACGAATATGGTGCAGATTGATTTAGCACACTGTAGCAACATTTTATACTACAGCGTCAGTATCAGAATCAGCTATATTTAGTTAGTAGAAATGGTAGTAGGAAGCCACAAATTTGAAAGGCAAAAGTTTCTTGTTTAAATATTCTGTGTTCTCACCAAAATTAATGCATTTCCATGCAAACTTGGTGGATATCAGTAATGTATAATATGTCTTCTAGCTGTAATGAAGTTATTAAAAACAACATAATCAAATTTTATGATCACTTTATTAGATATGAGAGTCCCATGAGCAGTAAGTTGAGGTGGTTATACAGATGGAAACAAAGCATTTGGGTAATGTAGAAGACCATAGAAAAAGTTGTTTGTTAATCCTGCATTTGCAAATATGAAAGCATTTAAAGAAAAATATATGAAATTAATAACATTACAGCCTATGAAAAATATGCCTAAACTTCAACAGTCACTAAGCCACTGTCGGTATCTGTGAATACATTCTGTGAGACTTCCTTATTGTATGCATCCAGATATGAGGCAGAATTGGCTCTCCTTCACCAAGCAAAATTTGATCTCTACTAGGGGGATTATTCTTACATATATACAATGCAGGTAAGAAGGATTATTAAAACCTTTTCAACTGAATACAACTGGAATTAAATAACTATTCCTATCATTTTTCTAATGAGCATCTTCTAGTGAAGGAATGATTTGAGTTTAGGATCAAAGAAAGCCATTCATTTGTTTTTCTTGTAAAAGGACACATATCTTAGCATGTTATCCCTGGAGAGGTTGTGGATGCCAAGGCCAGGTTGGATGGGGTCCTGGGCAGCCTGGTCTAGTATTAAATGTGGAGGTTGGTGGCCGTGCTGTGGCAGGGAGGTTGGTGATTCATTATTAAAAAAAAAAAAAAAAAAAAAAAGTTATGAAATCCAGTGTTTTTTTTTTTCCTCCTCTAAAAATAGGACTACTAGGCCTGAGATACTTTAGTATCTGCTAACAGTTAATCTGAAGATGAAGATTCACAAAGTAGAACTAATTTTCAATGTTACATTTCAGTATGCATTCTTTAGTAGCCCTTGCTCTGAATGAAGTGGGAATATTTGTAGCACATGTTAAATAATAATTTTGTAAAGTACACTTGTGATACCATCTAAAACATAAATTAATTGTGTCAACATTTGCATATTTTTCTAAACATTAGAATGTGAATGGAAGAATCTCCACAATCAGGAAAAATGTATAACTCCCAGATGAGCAGAAAGCTTTGTGAAACAAAGAAAACAAAACAAAAACAAAAGCTGTATCCATCTGCAGACTGACAGGAGAGGAAAAAATACATTAGTAGTTGTCACTTGTCTGTCTTCTTCCTTTATATTAAGGGAGATTGCTTGGCAAACATAAGGAGAGAAATTGAAATGACACAAAATACTCTACTCACCACAGAATAAAGGTGGAGAAGAGGTGGAGGACCTTCTGAGGACAGAGTGATGTACTGATATGTGTAATATAGACCAATTCTGGTTTATCTAAACAGCTTTTCTTTTTCCCAATAAAAAATAACATTTCTGAGGTGATGAAATAGAGTAATTGTGTATGCAGCTTTTGACTTCCTTTCAGTAGTGTCTCGAGGCAATAATGAGATAGAATATCTTTGTACAAAATCACATCTGATTTTTCTTTCAAGTTCTGGTGCTTTAGAAGTATTTGTAATGTTTGCTGACCTCTATCAAAAGTTTCATTTGGGGGTCTTAAGATTGATTTCTCACATTTTGACTTTTGAAGCTATGAGATGTACTTTGATCTGTTGTCCAGATTTGTGCAGTAGCCCCAGAAACATGATTTCAAGCATTAGATGTGGCACCATTTAAAGCACATCAAGAGTGGCACATGTGAAGAAATCTCTCCCAAGTTTCTTTTTGTGTATATGAGTCTTTTGTCTGATACACATTGATAGACTGTGCTCTTTTGATATTGAGTGCTTGTGATATTGACATTAAATAAAAGGAATTTATATGGAACTCACTGTATCTGTTGGGATGTCATTCTATGCCCCTACTATCATTTGAAGTTTCTTATCTGATTTTGGGTATGTCTGCATAGAAAAATCAAAACAGGATTGTAGCTTGTATTATCTGCCTATGGTATCTAATCAAATTACGATCAATAAATGAAGACATAGCTGAACAGGCTTTGCTGCTAATTGTCAGCCGGAGTAGGCTGTCTTGGGAATGCCCAGTGCAGATTGCAGTTGTTAACTTTGGCCAAGTATTTTGTTTCCAAGTCTTCAAAATTACTAATGCTAGTAATGATAATTAGTATTATATTTATTAGAGAGAGATGTAGATAGTCACTCACGCACTCACACACAACTACGGTATCACTATTTTTCTGCTGCGTTGGGAGGTAATGGCATGCTGGTTAATATCATGGGTTTCTTTGTGGTACAAGTATCAAACCACTGAAGGTATATATGTGCTTGCTAACTCCAAAAAAGGAAACTGCAGCTCATGACTTTTGCACCTAGTTTTTCTCCCTGAATGTGAGTTGTTATTAAGCAGTGTTGTGCAGCTGCCTTGTTGGGCAAGTGAAAAGCTTCATCATGCTAAATGGATGAGGATCGTCCCACTGGGGATTCTAGTAAAGCTCTGCATGTCAACAAAGTGCTGTATCTTGCTAGGTATATTATTTCTCCTTTATTCTTCCTATCTTGAGTATTTTTTCATTACATGGTGCAATTTCTTTGACTTAATGTGTCATGCGTTTTACTTGAAGTTTATATTAAGATTTGACTCTGTCTTCAATAATGGCCTTGTAGGTAAAATTAGGAGGGGTGGGATAGATAACTGGACGGTGAGGTGGAATGAGAACTCGCTGACTGGCAGAGCTCAGAGGGCTGTGGTCAGCAGCACAGTCTAGTTGGATGCCTGTATCTAGCTGTGTTCCCCGAGGTTTGGTGCTGGGTGTGGTCTTGTTCAACATCATCAGTGAGCTGGATGAAGGGATAGAATGCATCCTCAGCAAGTCTTCTGATGATACAAAGCTGAGAAGAGTAACTGACATCCAGAAGGCTGTGCTGCTATTCTGCAAGACCTGGAGAGCTGTGCAGAGAAGGACTTTATGAGGTTCAGTAAAGACAAGTGTAGAGTCCTGTGCCTAGGAAAGAATAAATGCCTTCATCAGTACAGGTTAGGGGATGATCTGCTGGAGAGGCACTCTGCAGAGAAGGACTTGAGCATTTTAGTGGACAACAGGTTGATTGTGAGCCAGCAATGTGTCCTTCTGGCCAAGAGGGCCAATGGTATCCTGGGGTGCATTTAAAAGAGCGTGGCCAGCAGGTCGAGGGAGGTCATCCTCTCCCTCTGCTCTGCTCTGGTGAGGCCACATCTGGAGTACTGTGTTCAGTTCTGGGCTCCTCAGTTCAAGAAAGACAGAGAACTTCTAGAGAGAGTCCAGCGGAGGGCTGCAAAGATGTTTAGGTGGAGTGTCTTCCATATGACAAAAGGCTGAGATACCTTGGACTGTTTAGCCTGGAGAAGTCTGGGAGGGGATCTTATTAATGCTTAGAAATATCTGATGGGTGGGATACAAGTGGATGGGGCAAGGTTATTTTCAGCATTGTCCAGTGACAGAGGGACAACGGGCAAAAACTGAAGCATTGGAAATTCTGTATGAACATAATGGAAAACTGTATTTTGAGGATTACAGAGCAGCCCGGAGAAGTTATGGAGTCACCTCTGCAGATATTCAAAACCCACCTGGATTGTTTCCTGTCTTCTCTATGCTAGGGAACCTGCTTTAGCAGGAGAATTGGACTGGATCATCTCCAGAGGTTCATTCCAACTCCAATGATTCTGTGATTTGTCAGCTTTTGTTTCCAGTACAGAAGGAAAAGAATGGTGATGCTTCCTGTAGGGGAGTGAGTTGCTAGTGGGACTGTGCTGCATTAGCCAAGTAGAATGTTAGTTCAACAGCAGTATGAGAGAAGGATGACACTAAAACCCTGGCAGTGAGTGGTACACAAATGTTTTGTGAATGAAATTGCGTTTATATCTGCCCTGGGACAGCATCATGTAGCAGTAGACTCCATTCCTTGTATACAGTACAATTTAATACAAATGCATTTTTCAGTTTGGATAGAAATAAATGAGCTTTATTTTATTTTTTAAAAACTATCAGTTTCCCAGTTAATAATGCAGTACTACATTTTCAGGAAAGACTGCAAACATGTTTTAGGCAAGAAAGTTGAGTGGTCATGTGAATTCTGTTCCCTGTAACTTAAACAATAGGTATAATAAACTAATTTTCTGGAAATAAAAACTACAAAAAGATTAGTTTCAATTCCAGTCTTCCCATAAAGAATTCAACTGACTAAGAGCTGGATTTTTTTCATTCTTCTTATTGTCATCTAAATGCATTAAGCTGGATTAATCAAAGATGATTTAACTATTAAATTTATTATGAGAATGGTGATCATATTCTTTTAAATGTATGAATGATTATATAGAATCAGCACGATCTCAGTCTGTTCTGCTTTTAGGAAGTACATCTTTTTAGTTTTCACACAGCTCTTGAACAATTATCAGCTACTGCTTGGATTACTACGACCTATGTCTGCACAGGCAGATAGAAAACTGTGTCCAATTAATTTTTGATGCTCAGTATAAATTCAGCACCATTCCTTGAAGAAGCAGTCACCCATTTCTTCCTGTCACACTCGATGCTGCTCCTTCCCTTGTGCTATCCAAATTTTTCACATAAGTTCCCAGTAAACCACTAACACTTAACAAATCAACCTAACAGAAGAAAATAAACAAACAAAAAAGTAAAAACATCTTTGTTTCTAATATGGTCCTCTGAATACCTAAGCAGAATCTTGTGTTTTTTAATGGAAGCAGTAGACTGTGATAGCATCCAATGAAGTGTTTGTTTCAGGTCAAGACATCTCAGTTCAGTGACAATTTTTGTTTTCAACTGCTCATGAAACTACAGCACAAATTTTCAAGAAAATCATCAGTCATTGTATGCAGGTACATACTTAGGCCCCTGAGCATACATCATCTGATACTCAATTAGAAATTTAGGCAATTTGAGTCTTAGATAATTAATTACTATTTAAAGTTGACTTCAAATAATTTTTGTTAGCATTTTCCTAGTGTGCCATCACTGATGCCCAAGAATGCAACCTGATAAACTGGTTTAAAATGCCCATAGTCAATGAAAAAAATGTATTTTTCCTTTTTTGTTTAATGGCTTGTAGTTTTTATCTTGTCATATAGTTCAGTGGCACTACAATAGATTAGTTTTGCAATTATCAAATTGTTTAACTTCTCTTTGGCATTTAATGAACCTCAGCAGCTGTTTATTGCTTCATATACCTTGCCATCATGAATATTAGCCTTTAATTAACTGGAACTCTAGTCTTAGTCTTTCTAACTACATTGCAATGGAATTTTTTATTAGGTTGATGAAGGTAGTATTTGTTACTGTTTTTTCCAATAAACTGAATACTTTTAGAATTTATTTTTTTTTAGTCAGAAATGGAAGATTAAACTAATTATGAAAAGTAAAGACACTGTATATTTTTGTATATTTTACTTAGAAACATAAAATTGCATAGAAGCCACACGTGGGAGGGTCCTTTAAAGAGTATCTTGTCCAACCTTCTGTGGAATGCTGGACCTCCCTGTCAAGCTGCTACTTTAGATTTTCAGAGATATTCCACCACATCTGGGCAATCTATTCCAATGATTTTTTTCGCAGAATTACTTTTGAAGCAACTTGCACTTGTTGCCTATTTTCCTTTGCAAGAGAATACCATCATTTTACTAACTGCCTTTGGGAATTGGAAGGCTGTGATTAGATCTACCCTAAGCCTTCTCTTCGCTGGTCTGAGCACACACAGTTTCTTGAACCTTCTGTCAAAAACTGTAGACCTCTAATCATGTTCCTGGTCATTTGGAAGATATACTCGTTTTTGTCATGAACCAAGAGGACCAAAATTTTAGGAAATTATATGTATTTATTTTTCCTTAACAAACCCAATTCAATATTTTCATAAGTGATCTGAAAAAAAAAAAAGTTATATAATGAAATCTACATTTGATTCTATGGAGTATTTATTGAAATAGAGTAAGATTAGAGTGTCACAAAGATAGAAGTAGAAACCTTTCAGAACTGGTGTGACAGAAGTAAAATTAAATATGATAGCACAAATTACAGGGTAATGCACTTAAAACTAATGATAATAAATTAGGTTATAAACATAGAGATCACCTATAGTGAAAGATAGTTGCTGTCATTAATCAAAGAGTATCTCTGGGTTGCCAGTCTATTGTGACTATGAGAGACTGAATGTAATGCTATGAGGTCTACCAGAAAGACTCGTATCAGCTTTTCCAGTTAAACCTTGGATACACAGAAACTTCAAGGAGTCACACCACTGAATTTGTGCAAGGAGTTCCATAAATCCATGAGTTGCTGCATGAATACATAATCACTTCTCTTTGTTCCAAATTTTTCATTTAATGGGTTGTTTTCATGCTCTGTACTCTTAGTGAGGGAAACAATGAAAAATCAGTCCCTATTCATTCTCACTGTGAAGCAATGATTTGCTTTTATTTCTCCTTAGTAATCATTTTCCTGACATTTTTTCTGTGTAAAAGCCATCCTGTAACTTCAGTCATTGTGCTTCTCTGAAACTCTTCTAAATGTACCATATCTTTTTTTTTTTTTTTTTTTTTTTTTTTT
>PPHD01030551.1:0-10295 GCA_002909625.1 Bambusicola thoracicus | reverse complement strand
TCCCTTTCCCTTCCCCTCCCCTCCCCCGGAACAATTTTCCCCTTCCCCCTCCCCAAACGTGTCGGGGGGAGGGAAACAAATTGTTTTTAACGACCACCAAATGCGCAGCGCCGGCGCCCGAGAGAGGCGCAGCCTCCGCGCAGCCGCCCGCACCGCCGGACCGCCGCTCCCCTCCAGGGACCGGGGGAGCACCGCTGGTCGGGGGACCCCGCGAAGGGCAACGGCCCCGCCCGTGCGGCGCTGAGGAGGCGGTGCGCGGGGCGGCGGTGGGAGCGGTCCCCGCGGTGCGCGGCGGGGGGGTCCCGGCCGAGGACACCCGATGGGATAGAGCCGCCCACGGGGAAGAGCCCCCGTCGGGGCCGCGGGGCGCAGCCGGCGCCGGTGCGGACGGAGCAGTCCCGCGCCGCTCATTAACGCCTCCGTTAGCGGAGCCGCACCGGGAAACATCTCCGTCCGCTCTTCTCGTCCCCCTCCTTACCCCCCCACCCCCGTCCCGTCCCGTCCCGTCCCGTCTCACAGGGTCTATAAATGAGGACGCAGTCCGAACCGCAGGCAGCTCGCGCCCTGCAGCATAGCCGATGCCTCCCGCACGCCCCCGGCCCGCACCCCCCTGAAACCGGTACCTCCGGGTTTCACATCCCGGCTCCTGCTCGCAGCAATGCAGAAGATGGCCACGGTCAATATTTACACGGATGCCATTCGGACGCTGTTGGAGCGGCACCGCCCGCCCCGCGCTGCCCCTCCCGCGGTGCGGTCCCCCCCGGCCCCTCAGCCCCCCCGGGGGGTTCTGTCCCGACCGCTCCCGATCCCATCCGCCGGGACAGGGAGCGCTTCTGCTGCGGTGTTCAGATGGGAGCGTGACGTCACGGCCACGCTCTTTGACGTCACACAGCCACGCAAGCCACTAAGGGGGTCTGTGGGCACTCTGGCAGTAGGGTCATCCACCCCGTGGTGCTTGCAGGACGGAGATGGGAGAGACGATGTGCTGTGCGTGCCCCATTGTCACTCCGGGGAAAAAATCACTGCCCCACTCTGCCCCCGCCATGGGAAAAAAAAACCAAACACGTCACTGATGGTCCCCATCTGAGGGAAAATCCAAATAGATAGAAATGAGAACACAGGTGCAGCCAACGTGCAGTGCTGTCACGGCCTTTGGGGCAAAGCACAGCACAGCGGCCACATTACTGCCATGCCCGAGTGAGCTGCCTGTAACTGGGAAGCGTCGTTGTGGTTGTGTTACATAGAAGGGGCTGAGAAAGTGGGAGGTGTAGTGAGAACCAAGCACTGCCATGTGGGGAGGTGACCCTTCCACCTGCAGCCGTGCTGCTTTCCCCTGTCCCTCTGTTCCCAGCTGCCCACTGCAGATGAGGGTGCTCAGGAGGGGGAGCCTCAGTGGAAGACTCTCATTTCCACCTCTGGGATCTCTGGGCCCCTTTGGGCTGTCCTGCAGGAATGAATCCCACAGCTGCGCCTCCACTGTCCCCAGTATGCGCTGTCCCATGCCTACACCCATGGCTAATACAGACTGCATAGGGCTACATATGAACAGTGGGACCCTTCCTTCAGACACTGTGTGGACAGCAAAGGGGTTCCCCCGCGGTCTCCTGCTGATGCCACTCAGTGGGGCTGCCCTGGCAGCAGGGCCGGAGGTCACTGAGGGCCTGGCACATCCCCACCTGCACCCAGAACAAATTACAGTGACCAGATCCAAGGGCAGGAATCAGCATTTGGAAAGCGGTGCTGGAAATAACCAAAACCTGTGCAGGGCAAGTGCTACCAAGGCGGGGAGCAGCGACAGGAGCTGTTGGCACTGCGGAGCCTTCTGAGCCTCTGACACAGTGACATCTCCCAAATCATCGCATGTAAACCTCAAACACGTCCGCCCCCTCCATATTTTATTTCTTAGATCACAGTTGAAAAGCTTAAATGAAAACAGGACTTCTATTTCCAGACCTTGTTTAACATCTCCGATGTGATAGGAGCCGCAGGCTTTGTGTTTTTAATTAAGGCGACTCACCCCGCTGAGCACGGCACAGGCAATGGCTGCTCGAGGCCGGAGCAGTGCCGGCAGCGCGGGGTGTCCCCGTCCCACTGGGTGCAGATGACACCCCTGTGGCAGCCGGTGGAAGGGCTGCTTTGCTCCCTCCCTCCTCCATGGGTGTTTTGTGATGCTTTCAGCAGTACTCTCTTGACGGTGCATTCTCACAGCATCCCCCTCCAGCTGCAGATTCCTTCCCAGTAAACATGTGTGCTGGAAATTCCAAGAATTCCCCTGTGTTCCCGGTACATGGTGCCATGGCATGCTGGGCAGCTGAATAACTGCGTGTGGGATTGTTTGGGATTATGCAAAATGGGTCTTATCTACAGTGCAACACAGCCACCCGCACAGGCAGCGCGGCTGCACTGCCATCCATGGGAGCATCGCAGGGCTGGCACTGGAGATGCATGAGGACCACCTGATGACCGGAGGTGGCTGAAGTGGTGGCTTTTGGGATATGCTCTGCATCTGCAGGCAGCCAGAGCCCAGCTGTGGCTGCTCACTGCCCCCAAAGCATGGGGACGACATCAAGCAGGGATGGAGCTAAATCCCATACCAGTGAAATCACCATAGAATCATAGAACCATAGAAGGGCTTAGGTTGGAAGGGATCTAAAAGATCATCCTGTTCCAAGCTCTGGTTGCCACCCACTAGATCAGATTGACCAGAGCCGCATCCACCCTGGCTGTGAATACCTCCAGGGAAGGGGAATCCATGACTTTTCTAGGCATATATTTCTAAGGAAGAAGGAAGGACCTACCAGTGCCCAGAAATAATACTGCTGGGTCATTTTGCTGGGCAGACAGCATCTAGGCTGACCTTGAGTGTCTCCAAGGATGGGGCATCCAACACCTCTCTAGACACTCTGTGTTATTCTTAGTTATGTGATATATCAACATAGTCAACATGAGTAGTTTTGCTGCGTTGCATACCTCATTCTTTTCCTGACCACAGTTGTTTTAACTGAGTTTTGAAATCTGCATGTTGCATTTGCAGAGACAGCTCAGTGCTTCACCTCTCTCCCTGCTCAGAGGATGATGGTGTTGTTCTGCAGTGTCTCACGGGTCGACGGCTGCTCTACATTTGAGAAGTGAACGTGGATTTGTTTGGATGTAACACCAACTGCAGATCATGCTACAGAAACTTCCTATCTGCTTCGAAAATGCAGGGATAAACTTTGAACAGTTGATAACAACAGTAATAATTATGGTAATTTTTCTTCAGCCACCTGTGCAGAAATAAACGTCACACGGTGTTATTGAATTCCTTACAATTTAGTCCTATTTTCCCAACTAGCATCTCTGGAAACTCTGAAGTCAGGTATTTTGCCCCCAGTACTCTTCGGCATGATGGATGCAGAGGTCCAGTCATCATTTTAAATAATCCTCTTCTCCAAACCACGGGGAGCTCAGAGCCCTGGGTGGGTGGACAGCAGCACGTGGTGGCAGCAGGACCCCCAGCACCCCAGCAGCTTCAGGAGACTGAACACATGACTGATGCCAGCAGGGTGAGGAGGTGAGAGTGGGCTGGGTTAAGGTTAGGGTTAAGGTTTTAGGGTTGGGGTTAGTTAGGCTTAGGGTTAGGTGGAGGTTACTTCGGCACGGTGGGACCCTGCTTCCCACTCAGCCACATACATTTCTGCACGACCTCCAGGATTGCACAATCTCCGCGCCTCTATTCTGCAGCTGCAACGTGGGAATAATAACACTTCCTCTCCTTTCCCTGCTTCCTCCTCTGTTTTTGGCACGCAGCTAATGCGAGAGGGCTTGATCTCAGTTGGAATCTATCAGTGCTACTGACATGTTAATAATACTCGCGGAGACGTTTCCTCTCTGCCTCACACTGACAGCACTCTGAGCGGGGCTCCTGGCGTGTCAGCCCGCGCCGTATTCCCTTTCAACCCCAGATCTGAGGCTCTTTCCGGAGACAAGACAGAGAGCAAGCACAATTCCTTCTGACTTTTAGGATTTTAAGCAGAGAGACGCAGCCATAACACGCTTCAGTTTGATGGCCCTCCTGTTGCTGTGTAGAGCTTCCAAACACCCTGAGCTGCTTGCATTGCATAAAGCCTCATATGGGTCATAGAATCATAGAATCATTAAGGTTGGAAAAGACTTCTAAGATCATCTAAACTAACTGTCCACCTACCACCAGTGTTGCCCACTAAACCATGTTCTTTAGTACCATATCTACATGTTTTTTCAACGCCCCCAGGGATGGTGACTTCACCACTTCCCTGGGCAGCCTGTTCTGGTGCCTGACCACTGGGTAGACTAATATCCATCCTGGACCTCCCCTGGTGCATTTGAGGCCATTTCCTCTCACCCTATAGCTGTTACCTGAGACAAGAGGCCAACCCTACCTCAGCACAACCTCCTTTCAGACAGTAGCACAGAGGGTCAGACAGGGCTGCAGGGATGCTCTGCCTGGAAGTGGATGCAATTGAGGGGGATTTGTGTCCCGTAGGGAAACCCGAAAGCAAAGCACCACATGTGCAGGCAGTGTGGGTCACTGTGGGTTGGTGGGATTCCGCTCATGGTGCTCTGCTTGGGGTCACCCTACAGATGGAGCCTGAGAAAGTCAAAGGACAAAATAGGGTTGTGGAAAGATTCTCTAGAGATGCTTTGCAATTAATGTTTTTGGCCCAAGTTTGAAAATGTCCTTCCTTATAACTTGCAGTTATATAAAAATGTCTCCCCAGTTGCTCTCGTTCTTACATAATTGATCATTCATAAATCTCTGATGACTTAGATGGTTTCTCTGCGTTTTCCAGTAATAATAAATACAAATGTTTGTCCAAGCAGATTAAAAAGCCAGGCAGATCCTATTAATCTGCTTTAGCCGGTGCTGATAGCTGTATTCTTTTCTTTTAGTGGGACTGAATTTAAAGCTCTGTGTAGACTTTTAAAACACACAGATGCCATTCCCGACGGGGCAAAAGCCAGCAATTCAGCAGCAGCTCAGTGTTGGCTGTGCCAGCAGCCTCCGCAGCCGATGCCCACCGAGGGGCACTGAGCTCACGCGCCGTGTTTTCCTGTTTGTACGCAGGCAATGGGTCCTGCAGGGCGCAAACTGCGCGGTGCGGCACTGCAGCTCCCGTTACAAACCGTCCGTGTTTATTATTGGCGAGGCTGAGGCGCGCACGCCAGCGGAGGAAATAGCTGGCACATCTTCATTAATTCCTTTTGGTTCTAAAGTAGTTTTCAGGAAATAATTCTGCAAGCCCTTGGCTCCGCACACAGCGCATTTATTCAGAGCTGGCAGGGGCAGCGGGAGCCATGTAGTTCACAGAGCCCCGCGTTCCTCTGGATCCTGGAGGTGTTTATCAGAAAGGGCTCTCCGGCAGATCGCAGACCCACACATCCATGGGGCGGTCCCAGGGCACCCACTGGCGGCTCCAAGCACCTGTGGCTCAATCCCTGCCCCCGTCCACCTGTGAATAGTCCTAGGGAATCCCTCGATGGCATTAGGGGCACTGCCCAGGAGGTGCTGTCCGCCCGAGCGCGCCAAGTGAATGTTGCCTTTGCCGGTTATTTGACTGTAACTGTTATCTTTTCTTCTGTAGCGGGACTATCTGACTTGCGACCCCAGGAATACTTCTGTTGTCGCTCTGAGATCTCGCCATGACTAAAACCAGAGTTTAGAGATATGTTCGGGCTTTTTTGCGTGTGTCTGAAAAATAGACTGAAAATCTTGAATATCAGTCTCCCTCATGAGATGTCCTGATTTCACGCATTACAGCAGGGCCAGAAATAACAAGAGAACAGCTTTTCTCACAGTGTTTCGGTAGTTCTTTCCTGGCCATTGCCAAAAGCAGGATGTGAAGACATGCATGAACATTAAAGCAAACTCCTATTAGAATAGTTCAAGTTCCTCCAGCATTGTGGTAAAAATTTGTGTCAATTTTTATTCTATTCAGACTGTTTCAACCCTTTCAGTACTTCAAAAATCCGTCAGTGTTTTCTCTTAATAAATCATTCTGCTTGGTTAAATGTGATTTGTGGGTTTTCATCCTTTATTTTTCTTTTTTTCAAAGCACGCTCCAAGAAAATGACAAAGCGCTCCGACCTAAATTGCGCATTTGATCGTGTGCATAAATGTTGGCTCTCCCACCGGCTGCCCCTTTGGCTTTGCCATTCCTCCTCTGTGTGCTGTAGACGTGCAGTGCAGTGAGCGTTTGCTGGGCTGGGACAGGAGCTGCCCCGAGTGCCCGGCGACAATTCGCGCGATCGTACCTTGTGGTGTAAGGGCAGAATCAGCCTCAGCTTTGAGTATTAAATTGTTTCCTTCAAAGCTGTCAACAAATCCAGGTGCCAGTCACCTCGCAGAGTTTCCACAAAGTAGCGAAAGGGTATAGAGTTACTGCTGTGCTGCCAGGGTAAACAGCGGCCGTGAGAGCAAGCGGAGAGCGGGGTCGGAGCCTGCTGCTGCTGCGCCACGTGTCCGCACAATCGCAGAATCATTAAGGTTGGAAAAGACCTCTGAGATCACCCGGTCCAACTGTCCCCCCGTCACCAATGTTGTCCACTGCCCCATGTCCCTTAGTACCACATCGACACAGTTTTTTAACACCTCCAGGGATGGTGACTCCACCACCACCCTGGGCAACCTATTCCAGTGCCCAGCACTCTTTCTGAGAAGAAGTTTTCCCTAATATCCAGTCTGACACCACATCCGTGTCCATGTGTATGCTGCTCTGGGCAATCCACACCCAAGGCAAGCAGCCCCACTGGGCTGAAACTCCAGCCTGTGTGTACCAGTCCTGGTGATACCAGCGGGGTTGTGTCCTTCTGCAAGGAAGAGATGCTCCAAGCATCTTGGTGTGGCACAGCTGGGCATCTAACCTTCCTGGACTCTGCCTTCTCCATCAGGCTAAAACAAAGCATAGACTGGCATGTCTTAAGGCTGTGTTTGCCTGTTTTCTCCTTGCCAGTTCTGTAAGGAAAAAAATGCAGGGAGTAGTGAGCAGCATTTCAGAGAGTGCTAGCAGGGGTGATGCTTTTCCCAACGAGAATGCAGGTGTCTCTCCCATAACCTCTCATAAACCAGGTTCTTCAATGAGAGGGAAAGTATACAACACCATAGACTTATTGGACTTATCCACAGCACTGAGAGCCCAGATTTCAATGGATCTGAATGCTGGCTGCTAGCCCAGGACCAGCAGGTGTCACCAGGAGGTTGGCTCAAACACTGCCTTTCTTAGGGAAGCTCTCAGCCTATTAGGGCCCAGGTGAAGTGAGTAAGGCCATGGTTAAGTACAGAGAAAAGACCTGCTTTTATGCTGAGAATCTCCCTGAGGACAGTTGAGGTATTGGTGCCCTTCTCCAAGTGGGTCTAGCAGCCACAGTTCATCAGGATGCTTACAAAATCTGGCCCATAGTTTGTGGATCCAGCCCTGTCGTTATGAATCCTGGATCTCAGAACAAGAGCGTACTTAGGAATGGACAAAGCCAAAGCCTAGTTGAGGATTTTGCTGTTCACTGTTCTACAGACAATATCTGGGTTGAAACCACTGGAACCACCCAAGACCAGGCAGAACATGCCATTTCAAATTGAGTGCTATGAAGGGATCCTGTTCTGGATACACTATCCATTCTCTGTTGGCAGTTAAATGGAGATGTGTAGCAGAGGAGGATGGGAAGAAGGTCCTCTCTGTGAGATTTATGATTCTTCTTCAGGTGCTCACGTGATCTCTTTTGCCCACAGAAGCAGGATATTTGTTGACTGTCCTTCAAGAGCCTCTATCTGCTTCTGTGCATCAGGATGCAGATATTTGATGAGGAGCCTTCTGCAGTGCACAGGTAACATTTCTGCCTTTACGGAAGAGGCTGGAGCCCTTGAGGAAGACACCCTCAGCAGCTTCTAGTGAACTCACCCATAAGAACTGTTCCAGTGCCATTGCCACCACTGTCCTGTAACAGGCTGTGACAATGATGCCAGCACCCAGCTGGAGCACTTCTTCCAAAAAAAGGCACTTCAGTTGGTGCCTGTGTTTGTGTGGGAGACTCTCCATGGATTGTGCCATAAGGTCCCAGTTAAGGTAATTCTCTTTGGCAGCAGCACTAGATAGTTTGCAATGAACATTTACAAACCAGCCAAAGAATATGATTTCTCACAAAACAAAACAGCTTTTTAGGGTTCTTACTCATGGATTTGCTTCAAGCAGTCACTGTGCTTCTGCCCTCCCTTGGACAGACTCCTCCACCCTCTAACCAGGTGGCTGATTGTGCGGAAATGCTCAGCTCCTTGGAACGGACACAGTCATGTCAGTCATCTCCAATGAAGGTAGCAGTCACAAACACATGGGTTTGCCAAAAGTCTTCAGCTAGTTCCAGGAAGCCTTCATTTGTTTGCATTGCTAATCTAGCACAGTCTGGGACTGCTTGGGGAGATATCGAGCCTTTTGTAAATTCTCTCTCATACCGCTTCTTTTGAGATCTGCAGGATAGAAGCCATCTGAGAAGGCTTCGGGAGACTGACCTAGTTATTGGGCTGAGACAGAAGGAGCTGTTCTGAGCTGGAGGCAAGGCAGCCCCTGGAGCCCAGCACATTTTCATTCTGCAAGTCTTCTTTTGCTTTCCCTGTGTTTCAGCTTCTTGCCAGGGGTGGGAAATAGAAAAACTCACTGCAGAGGGGTCAGGACAGACTGATGGGGTTCCCTTCTGAGTGTTTCCCTTTGGCATTCAGTGAGTGCTGGGGCACCAGGAGGGCACTGACTTACAGGTCATGTTACAGTCAACACTGCAAGAAAGGTTTCTGTAAGCACTCTTGGAGCCCCCTTCTCATAGGAGAGTGAGGAGGATGATAAATATCACCACAGAATTTCAAGCTGTTAGGAAAAGGAGAGCAGCATGAGAGTAGCGTATGAAGCATCCAGCTTTGAATTTACCACCTGCAGCTGCCCAGGAACCTGTGCCTGCCCACAGCAGGTTGGCTCGCATCACACTTTCAGCCACCAGGATCTTTCCTGCATCCCTTTCTGTCTCACACCATCATCTGGGGAGCAGTTGTTTTAAGATCACAGCTGGCCAATGAGAAATGTTACCTGCCCAGGCTAAGTGAGAGCCAAGGCCAAGACTTCATGTGTTTTTCCACAAACATTATTGATTTAAACCTTGAATGAGTCCCTGCAGGTGGCAGCCACCTTTTGTAATTGCATTTCCCCCACATTCTTAGTAGTTTGCAAAACTGCTACTAGTTGATTGTATCAACACAATTTTCTTACTTTGTTGGACTGCTTCATTTTAGAAATGTAAATCTAGTGGACTTCTGACAATTACTAACTTTCTTGTTGGATTAAATTCTTAGACAGCTTTATTGTTTCATGCTGTGGGGTTTTCCAGGGTTTTCTTTGGCTGGGTCAGCCTTTCTAAACTGCCACTTAGATCTACTATGCAAACACGTGCCTCTGTGCGCCCAGTGCACTCTGCCAGGCACATGGTACAAGCCATAGGCCCAGGAACGCCATGCTGCTGGATGCCCATGGATCTCCAGTGCTGGGACCCTTCAGTCCCCCCACGTTGCTTTCCATATTTTTTAATATTTTTGGACATTTCCACTGCATGGACTTGCTCATATTCACCAAGCTTGGGGCCTGCAGCACTGGGAAACATGGTAGAGAAGCTCTGTGTTCAGTCTCAGCCCTCTCAGGGTCACAGACACTTGCTGTAGCTAGCAAAGAGCTACTGGAGTTGAGCATTTCAGTCAGCACTTTCTGAGGTCCCAGTATCACAGCTGCATTTTGTCCTGCCCTGGCTGTCCATGATATAAAATTGCCATTCCCAGGCCACAGGGCTCATCTCTTACATCAGTTTTCTCTGATGGGGATTCCCTGGGATGTGCAGAGGATCTGAGGGTACTGCTTGGTACTTGAGCCTGCACTCCCCGTCTCCCAGAGCACGGATGCTCATGGTGGAGTACAGGGTATTCCACTCTTAAAGCTGAAATGTGTTTTAATTCTTCAGGATGGTGAGTGTGGATGTGACAGTCATGTAGGAGAGGAAACATATGATTCACATTCCCTTCTAGCAAAAGTTAAAGTGGTTTCTATTACACATTCCTACAAAGTTCAGACTGGATTAAGTGGTAATTAGATATCAGTAATTGCCAGTGGAACTAAAATCGTAACACAGCTCTCAGTAACAGTGTTGATTTAGAAATGCTGGCAATTATCATTCTATGCTGGTACTTGTATGGCCCTAAGACTGTTGAGGATGAGCACGTCCACAGGATGGAAGAGCCTCAAAGATATGGAAAG
>PPHD01030549.1:0-10296 GCA_002909625.1 Bambusicola thoracicus | reverse complement strand
ATATTATTATTTAGGACCTCAAAAGGTTTAAGTTATTAAGTCATACACATAATGAACTGCAAAAAATATGATAGTAACAAAGATTTCAGTAGTGAAATAAATGCAGCAAACAGTTTGTTAATTTTCTCACCTCACTTTTGAGACTTGGCTTTAATATGGGGAAGCTTTTACTAGGGATGAAAGCAGAGCTCAATTCCTTTGATTGTTGATTCTTTGAGTTTTATGTTTTCGCTGAACAAGACTACTGGCTATTTTGGAAGCATTAAAAATAGCAGAAAACATGAACAAGTTATGGCAAATAAAATGGCTTACTTTCACACAATCCATGATGATTAGAAAATAATGACTGGCAATATATTTGGCAAAAAAAAATCCAATAACAATACTTACCACAATGACATTCTTCTGGCCTTATTTTACACATCAACACATCACAAAACAGCACAGATCAAGAAACTTCATCAAGCATATTTTGCCCTTTGTTATTAACTGCTACTGTAATACAAAAGTTCAAAATACACAGCCAGAAACATAAATAGCATTCTTTAGTTTTACCACATTCACTTTTTGTCAATTACATTAGGAGAATTGCAGAATCACAAAATGGTTGAGATTAAAAGCGGCTGCTGGTGGTCCTCTGGTTCAACCTCCTGCTCATGCAGGGACACCCAGAACAGGGTGCCCAAGACCACATCCAGGTAGCTTTTTAAGACGTCCAAAGATGAGTCTTCACAGCCTCCAGGTGACCTGTGCCAGTGCTCCATCACCTGCACATCACAGAAGTTCTGCCTGTGAATCGACTGTGTTCCAGTTTAAGACCATTTCCTCTTGTCCTGGCACTGGGCACCACTGAAATGAGTTTGTGTCCATCTTCTTTGCACCCTTCCTTCAGATATTTATAGACATTGGTAAGATCCTTCCTGAGCCTTCTCTTATCAGAGTTGAACCTCTCTCACTCAGCTTTTCCTCATGGGAAAGATGCTCCTGTCCCTTCATCATCCTCATGGCCATTCATCAAAATCTCTTCAGTATGTCCATTTCTCTTGTACCAGAAAGATCAGAACTGAACACAGTATTCAAAGTGTGGCCTCAGAAATGCTGAGTAGAGGGGAAGGATCTTTTCCCCTGACCTGCTGGCAATGCTTTTCCTAATGCAGCACAGGATACCATTAGCCTTCTTTGTGGCAAAGGCACACTGCTGACTCATGTTTAGCTTGGTGTCTACCAGGATATCCCAGGTCCAAACCTCTTTCCAGCTGAGTGGCCACCAGCATGTCCTCGTGCCTGGGTTTTTTTCTCCGTAGGTATAGGATTTAATACTTCCCCCTATTGAACTACATGAGATCTCCAGCCTCTTGAGGTCCTTCTGGATGGCAGTACAGAACTCTGGTTTAACACCGAGTTTTGAGGCAGCTTCAGACTTGCTAGGGTGCACTTTGTCCCATCACCCGGGTCATTAATGACAGTGTTAAAGAAGACTGGATGCAACATTACTCTTGGAGTACACCTCAGATTACCGACCTCCAGCTAGCCATTGTATCACTGATTAACACCCTCTGCACACAGCTGTTCAGCCACTTTTCAATCTACACTTCTGCCTACACATACATCAAAGCTTTTGTCTACATAGAAATATCTGTTTTTAGTTTCAAATCTTTTCAGCCTGAATATGAAAAAAAAACCTACTTCAGACCTTAAACAAGTTTCCCTTCAGTTTGTTCTTGTATGTGTTAACCTGGATAGTGAACAAGATGCAACTTTATTTGAAGTCTGTAGAAAAACGTCTAGGGAAAATGCAGGAATCTGACAAGGACTACAGAGACCTATTGTGTATCTCCATTGACCCCCATGCTGAATAGAAGATGAAGGCTTTGCTTCATTGCAAATTTTTAGGTTTGGAATATGCATGGTTGAAACAAACGATTGGAATGCATTCTAAAAATGCAGTTGCATCCAAAAGGCGGAAGGCTTTTTATTTATAAATCTCATTGAAAAATTCTTCAGAATGTGTTTAGCTCCATTAGTAATTCAGCTTAAATAAAACAACACCTTTCAAGAAAAATACATTTTGTCAAAAACTGCCTGACCAGTTCTGCCCTGTGTTTAGAGAGGCCATTTAAAGATAGGTCTAAAGGCATTTTTAGAATTGCAAATTAAGGGAAATCTATTTACTTGAGAAGTGTAGATCCATAAATAATGCTGAACTTCTATCTTCATCTGGCAACAACTGGTATTTCTGACAAGTTGCAATTACTTTTCAAGGACAAAAGCTGCATGTGACTTTTCATGACAAACCTTTCAATTCCTGCTCAGAACTCAGCAACCTTTCTGCTACTGACCTCTGCTATGGAGCTATTTACTTTTTTTTTTTTTTTTTTTCCCCACCAGCTACCTGACCTTTTGTAGAAAAAAATGATAATTCTAACAAGCAAGAAATTTACTACAAAAAAATCTACCTACAGATCTGCCTGTAAAGCAGCTCTGTTATCAGTTTGTATCTCTGTTTAATTATAGTCTCCCAATTTTCCTCTACCAACCATCGTCAGCGATAATTACTTTCTAATGTTTCAGATTAGACAGAAAAATTCTCCTCTGGAAAATATCCTTGCATTTTTATATATCTGAAAACTGTCTTGTTCACAGTTGAAGCATTAATAACAACAGAGGACTTAACTAGATTTAACAGGATTTGAAACTGGTCTCGTAAAGAAATAGTACTTTTCTAGGGACAAATTCAGAAGGAGTAAAAATACGTAAAAAATTCTGAATTGATTTAGATTCTTTGGTGAGATTCCTTTCTCCCCAATTAAATAAGATTGAATGCTTCTTTAAATAAGTGCACAGTAAGTACTTGTAAGAAACTGAAAAATGCTGATCATTTTAGTGGATTAAACAGCTCCATCTGAAAATAATTCCAGACTCAGTTGAGGAAACTATCTGCTCAGTTAGTATCTGCTGGAATTCAGGAAGTCTAAAGCACATTTTAATATGTTGTTATCAGACTTCTAAGGTACTAGAAGCATAAAAATCCTTTAGACCACTTCTCTTTGCTGAATTGCTTATAGAAACTGGTCTGTTTTTCAGCTCAGTATCTATTCACTTTCTCTGAAAATCATACCAGAGTGGTGTTTCCTATGTTACAGTCTCCCTAGAACAAATGCCAGCCACAGTGAAAGCACAGATGATGAATATCTGAAAATCACTTTTGGTCTGTTCTTCCAAGACAATTCCAAGAGACAGGACCTTACGTATACAGAACACATCAGCCCTTGGACTGCCATGTGATTTCTGGTACTTTAGATACAACGTACCTGGACACAAGAAAAAGAGATCAATAATCCAGGCAGTTTCAATTTGGAATTGTTTAAAAGTCTCAGATATAAGCTATTTTGAATATTCTATGCTTAACAAATTAGAAATCCCCAAAGCTTTGTTGTCTGGAAAATTTTAGATGTATTCTTTCCACATATTCTAATTAGAGAAGCTATATTAATAGTTGACAACTCAATAATTTTTCAAGGAACACGGTTCTTGAATTGATTTGATTAATTCAATTGAAAATACAGAAGCAATTAAAAAAAATAATAAATTTACTTTCTCTGACTGACTCGTTTCTACCCTCAAGTTAATTTTATGTGCAACAAACACTCATGATTTCAAAAGAAATAATTTTCTGTACTTCAGTAGAATGTAATCATCTGACCAAAAAAAAAAAAAAAAAAAAAAAAAGAGGTATGTAAATGTAGAAAAAATAACAAAACCAGTATCTGTATTGCAAATAAGTGTGCATGTCATCTTTCTTTATTTCAGCCTGAGAATCCCTAAAAGCACCTTAGGGTGATTAATGTTTTTCTCCACTAAGCTGTGTTGAGCTTGCTCAAGATTTCTGACCAAGCAAAGCATTTTTCAGAATCAATAGTTTGCTGGTCAGAAAATATTTCCTTAAGCATGGAAAGGAGTTGCCTGAAAATGTTGAACACTTTCCTGCTCTGCAGCAAAGGGTCATGGGAGATTTTATCATGAGATTAATTACTTATGGATGGATGAGTTTTCAAGTCTTTTGAACACTTACTTCGGCCATCATTTTCTGTAATCAGGAAGAAAGAGAAATTTAAAAAAAATCAGTAAACTTCTTTTTATGTTGGAGTCATGTTCCTATTATAAATTGTAACACTGCATCAAGAAAATGGAATTGATTTACATTAATTGAGTATACACAGGTTTTGCATCTCCTTTCTCCCACTTTTCAGACACCATGCTGTAGAAAAATACAGCATTTCACATTATTTTTGGAATTTGTTGAGGGCATTACATTTTCCACCAAAAATTTTGCTGTACTCTGTTCAGTTGTTTGCATATTGCCATTCATTTGACAAGTGGAATTCAGCCAGAGGTTGGAAGAGGTGGAATGCCCAGATCTGTAGGAGAAGTGAGAGAAGAAACAGCAGTGCAACACTGTGAAACCTTTCCTGTCCTCCAAATGGCACTGCTGACTGGAAAGAATCATGGCTGTGATTGCATCCCACCAATAGATCCCAGGGGGAACCATGACGAATAATATCTTCTGCTCTCATCCAAATTAAACACTTTTCTAAGGAGACATTGGCTGGCCCACTCAAGAGCATTAGTACCAGCTATCAACCAGCTATTTATGATATGTTTTCTGAGATGAATTTTAAAAGACATCAAGCACCTAATTCTTGCTGAAATCATGTTGTATGATAGTGGTTTTCTCTAAATATTACATTAATTCATTAAGCATAGAGAAATTCATAGGTCACTGTGGAAAGCATACTGTCTCTAAATAATTCAAAGTGAATGTTTTAGAAGATCCAGTATGGCTTTCTATACAATATTGACTGCCCTAGTTGTACTGAAAGGTTGATTAAATAGTTACCAGAAGGAAATAAGCCATTAGGAGAAACAATAAAAGGGATAAGCAATGAATAAATCCAGAGAAAGTGAAGCTAAATTGAAATCTAGGCAATAAGAAAAAAATATCACTTAAGCATTCGATTAAATGAGAATTCAATGGATGGATGAACTTTTTTATTGTTTCCTGAGACAGTATAACATATGTGTGGAGCAGACTTCCTCAGAAGGTAACAAAACGCAGGCTCTGCATTTATGAACCCTGAACATGCTATTAACTGTCTGCTTTCCCAGACGTAGATTTTAATACATGCACAATGAGAAACATTTCTCTGTCTCAGGCATTTTCAAAGTGTACATCTGTATAAAAGCATTTCAAAGTCAATGCCCACAAGAGACATTAAGTGGAAATTCAGCTGTAGGGCAGAGATTTAGGATACTCTGAGTAAATATCCTACTGCAGTCAGAAAGTAATGAGTGCTAGATATCTTGTCCCCTGCAACTTATGGGCTGCATCTAAGAAAGATGTAGTTCTTACATCTATGAATTCCCTGTGCAGGACCTTATTTTCTCCCACATTTGTACTCTGGACCTTATTTTTTTTTCCTGGAAATTCTTGTCCTAATAAAAAATTTTAACCAATCTCTTCTAAAGCTCAATTTAGTTTATTTACAGTTGTAAATAAATGTAGGAGTATCCAAATTTAGTAAACAGCTCTTCCTTCTGCCTTTTCTATACAAGATTAGGTGTTCCGCTGTCTTCCACTCAGTGTTACATACTATACAGTTTTGAGTGGAAAGTCCACCTTCACCTAGTCTTTATGAACTGGCTGTGACTGTTTAAGAAAAATGCCTTCCTATTTGCCATTTTTTCAGTACTCACTTGGTTGTATGCATTCCTTATAAGACACTTGGTTATGCATGAACACACATTATGATATCTGCTTTAAACAAAAGAAGAATTTCATTTGTTTGATTTTTAATCATCTCATGTCTTTACAATTTTGTTTGCTTTGTAGACTCTGAATTCCCAGTACAATCAAATCTAGAGTATAACGAATGAAAGATGGCCCCTTACTAATTATGTCTCAAATTGACTCTTTTAAAATAAACTACTGATTATTACTAAAATTAAAAGCACTATTTACCAGGTAAAGAATATCTTCAGTATTCTGAAGATTGCCTTTTTCTCTAATTTGGACTTCCATATATAATTTCATAATGATGCCTCTGTTCATAATTCTTACATTTCTTATCTGTATATCTATGTTGTTTAGTATGTTCATTAACCTTCCTTATTACTCACTCTCAGAGAAAGTCTTAGTGTCTGTAAAAAGAGAAAGAAAGAAGGATGGATATTTTTCTTTCCAGGCCAGGACGCTGTTTTCCTCTTGGAGCTATCTCCTTGCTTTGTTTCTGTTTGCATTTGTGATATTCAGCTTTTTCCCTCACCAGATGGTCTTCTGCATCACATGACATCTGAATTACATTTACAGGTGCAGGCTATGTGTGCAGCAAGTATCCAGGTAGCTGCCAGTTATGTATTAAAGCTTTGAATGTTACTAGCAACTTTAATTAACAGTATGTGAATTATGTATTCACGTCTTCTCATTATGACAAGCTAGCTGAAATGCTTAGCGACGTTGCAAGTTCGCATCTCCATGAGGGAATATAATATTGAAAATATTTCTAATTTGTGAAAGAAACAACTTTTATGGAGCTATAATTAAACATTGGTGAGATACATTTCCATCATCAACTAACAACTAGTAAACTGTCCATTCAACCAAAAAGGTACCAATTTAAATGGAAGGTGGTTGTAATGTTTGTTTATGTGGATATAGATCTAGTTCAAATGAGTGTTAAGCTGAGCTCTGTTAAACAATTTCATCTAAGCAACCATGAACATCCTTCCAGTAACACAGACAGCAGTTGAGGTGCAGTGAGATTATTGTCCTTAAGAGAAAAACAATTAGTGACATCACTAAAATAAATATTTTCAGGAATTTCTGTGAGGAGACATCTTTTAGATCCTATTGTAATTTCTTATGTAGAGACTGTTTTTTCTCAAATTTTACTAAGATTAAGAAAATAAACATGACTGTTCTGTGTTACATAGATTCACAGAAAGCTCTATATACCCAAATATATACCACCTTTTCTCCATTAATTTACTTGGGCTGTGTCAAAAGCAAATATATGAGTAATTAAAACACAGATGATAAAGGGAAATCCCCTTATTACTTAAAATATCTGATTGGGGAACTGAAAAATTCTAGAAAACTTCAAAACTTTGGGTGGTCCCTTTGCTGATATACATGATTAAGTGCCCTTAAATGATGCGTGAAAGTGAGCAGCCCCTGAAGTCCTACACACATCTCATGCCTTGTGGGAAACTGTGAGCCTGGGGACTGAGACTGATTCCAGTTTCTCATGTTGACTCTCACTGATGGGAAGGGGGAGGTCTGTAAACTGTTCGGTTTTGGATGGCCCTGCTGATCCAGCTGTTCTGGGGAAAGGGGGAAAGTTAAGCTTGAGTTATGCAATGACTTTTCCCTGCATCTCTCCTGGGACTTCTCCTCTGCCCCAGTTCCACATCCTTTATCTTTTCTACAGAGAGTTGTTCCTTACTCATTCTGGGCCTGATCCCAGAAGATCTGGGATGACAAGAAATCACAGAAGAGAGTTTCACTAATTTTAGTAGGCTTGGGAAAAGCTTCTGAGCGAATTAGCCTAAGTTTACAGTAAGTTCAAGTCGCTTATTTGACTAACAGCCCTTGTTAATGTAGGAAACATGCCTGAAGAGATCACTCATTCCTTTCTCTCATCAAGCTACCTGTCTATTCAGATTCCTTAACCCAATTACCTATTTAATAGTTTCTTTCCTTCTTCATAGTTCATTCTGATGCTAATCAATATATTTCCATAAACATTATTAACAAGTTCCCTCTAACAGTAGTTTACAATCCCTAATTCTGCAAAGGAAAACTGAAAAATGGAATCTTTCCTTCAAGGTCAGGTAGTAACTAGATCCAAGAACTCCTGCATCCCTGCCCTAAACCACTGTAGTTATCGTAAAACCATAAAACAGTGTGTGTGTGTTTTTTTTTTTTTTTCACAACAATAGCTGCTATTAAATCACTTCCTTCTGCATAATTTTGAGACCTGTATATCCTGCTCATTTTGTTCCCTGTTCCTTTTCATGCCACTAAAATACCTAGAGAATGAAATTCTATTTCACATTGAATTCAATAGGAATACTTATTATTAATTTATATAGTGTCTGAATTTATGTATTAATGAGTATTTCTAGAAACTAGTGAGACATTTTATAAATGGAAAACATTTTAATTATTCCTGTGAAGTTTTGTCTTTATGCTTCTATAAGGAATTCAGTAGAGAAAAAGTCACAGGTTTATTTGTTTGTTTTTTGTTTGGTTGTTTTTTTTTTTCTTTCTGCACTAGGATGCACTATGACCCAGGCATTATATGACGTTTATTCGGTATTCTCTTTCTCCAGTCTTTGGATTTTCACTTTTCATGGCAGAAATGAATACTTTGATTCCCTGCATAAGTAACATGTACTTTATAACAGCTCAAAATGGTAAGATGATTGAAGCTCATTCTCCCCCAACATGTTTTTCTGTGACCTGTGTCACAGTATATATAAGTGGTAGCCAAAAAGTAAAAATCACAATGATCTTGCAATCTACTCTTCTCTGAAAAGCACACACAAGTTTATATGAAATTTATTTCAAATTTGTACAAAGAGAAATGTTTTTACCTTTTAGAAATCACTTAAAATGACTTTTCTGCATATAGAAACCTAACTGAATTTAAACTGGTCAACAGAAATTGGTTTGATTTTTTAATCTTTCTGTGTTTGTTTCTCTCTTGCCCAAGGAGCTGCGGCAAAGCTTCCTGACCTGACAAGACATACCTAAGTTTTCACCTAGCAGAGAGTTGTATGTTATATTTCATTGAAGTAGAAGATGGTAGTGATTCCCCATCAGCCCCCTCACTGTGGAGTGCAAGGGGATCAACCACTGGGACTTTCCATGGTTTGCCAGTTCCAGCTTATGCTGATATTTCCAAGACAGCAGTTCCTGTACTGTAACATGGCTGATTTTCTCTATCTATATATGTGTCATCAGGGGCCTACTAGATCAGAGCTCCAGAAAGTCTCACTGACTACATGACAGGTGCTTCTCATGTTCCTTGGACCTCAAGAGTTCCATGTGGTGGTGACTGTGTTGTGAACATGGATCTGGTTCACAGATCAGAATACTCTGAAATGATTTTTCACTCTGTAATTTTCAGTGTAGAAATGAAGGGTGATACTTTCATGATGACAGCTGTTGCTGTGCACATAGGCTGCTATGTGCTACAGGACCTGTTTCTGGGTGTGTATTCTTCCTCTGCTTCAAAGCACTCCCACTATTTCATTTGCCAGTTAACAGAAACTGGAAGAAAAGAGATTACATATCAATGTTCAGTAAACACTGGGGCATTTCTTTCTGCCACACCAGTCCATTCTGGTGGAATAACTGCCCACTGAGTTTTTATTCTCTAGGAGCTGCAAATCTCACCTGACTTTGCTGATGACACTGATCCCTCTAAAATGGAGTACCTGCCATCATAAACATCAATATAATCTTTTTCTTCCCCTTCTCCTTCAATTCAGTTATCTGAAAATAGGATCCCAAAAACAAAGGGAAAAGCCTTAGCATTTGTTACGTGTGATTTTCTCTGTCTTCACAGAAGTATTTGATTTTATAGCCACAAAGGCAGCTCCAAAAATAATGTAGGAAATGTTAAGGTAGGAGTAGTAACCAAAACCAGAGAAGAATGAAAAAGAGGGTGTGGGTATATGTACACAGATAGCTGTTCAGAGTCATTTCTGTGGCATTTATCATTTCATACCTGTTAATAAATTTATGCTGAGAATATCCTCCCAGATTAGGAAGCATTCATCTGTATGTGTGAGAAACAGAGAGAACAAGAAAGACTGAGACAGAATTCTTAGAAGACTCCCAAATGACTAAATATTTGTTATTACATAAGCTGTTAAGTTTCATACTCATCTTTCTCATCAAAGACAGACCCATCTTCCTCGTGATGTAACAAAGCTCTATGTTCACTAAGACTATCCCTGCCACAAAGCACACAAAGCTATACTTTGTCTGTAAGTTGTTATGCGAAAATGAAAATACCTATTTCAGTATTTATTTCCTACGGAGTAATGGAACTTAATTGAGAAGTAAATGGTATTTAAACTAGAGTGACAAAAATATAATCCAACTGAAACTGAGTCAGTCCACTGTTTCATAAGGTGAGTTGCAACTGAAGTTGCAAATCACGTCTGTATTCAGAGCCATTTATTACTGAATAGTTGTGACTAACTGATTACATCTGCTCCTAGGTC
>PPHD01030544.1:0-10297 GCA_002909625.1 Bambusicola thoracicus | reverse complement strand
GAGTGGGTGTGAGGGAAAGGCTGTGTGGTGCTGAGCTGCCTGACAAGTTAAAGCACAACAAATACTTATTTAAATATGCTATAAGAACATTCCCTGTTTTCTTGTAAGACAAGCTCCTCTCATCTTTTGTTTGTAAACTTAACCCAAAGGTCAGCTTGTGGATATAGCACTTAGTGTCCTGCCTAGGTTAGCAAGAGCACGCTGACTAGATGGTCTGTGACAGGAGAAATTCAAGGCACAAATGGCAATTTCTGGAAATGAGTTAGTTTGCCTTATATGCTGAAGTTACCTTGTTTGAGCCATAAATTTATTGCAGTAGGCTGATCCATGTAATGTAATTATTAGAACTCATAATTTCTTACGACTATTTAAAAATATATTTTCCCCATTTTACTGCCTTTTTTCTTGTAAAAATATTTAGTCAATAATTTCTATATATTTTTAGTGCAGAGCATTATAGTTATATTTATAACTTCTTTCAGGCTTATGTTCTGCATAATGTAAAAATTGCTTTACTATTGTGATCATATGTAAACTTATTTAACCTATAACTTAGGCTGAAAAGAACATCCTGATTATGTAAGCTGATATTTATTTAGCTGCCCCCATTATCTCAGGCCTGCTTTATTTGTGGACATGGTATGATAAAGTGTCAGCTGTAAGCCTCTGCCACCAGTGCACTTGTCCTCCCAGAGGCCAAGAAGAAGAATCTAACATCCCCTTGTTTCAGGCACTGTTTTTGGCTCACTATTGACATAGTTTGCAGTTCTCAGCTGCTGTTGATAGCTAGTGTGAGGGAGGTTGTTAACGTTTCTTACTTTAGTGAAGAGTCCATAAAGATTTGAGCATTCCAGGATCTTTTTAATGGAACAAATCATGAATAACCCATGAGAAAAGTCATGATGGTAAAACTGTATGCATGTTTCAGCTTTTTTTTCCCAATTACCCAATTTTCCCTTAACATATGAGTCTGAATTTGAATGTATTTCATTTTCAGCTGTAAGTTCTGGTGTTATGCTGTGAGGTACAAAAAAGAAAAGGATCCAGTAATATAATTAGCAATGGTTGGGTCATTCATACTTCAGCTTATGTCTTCATGCATCATTTTTCATGTGTGTCCTTAAAATGTAAGGTGTGCTGTTTTAAAATCCTTCATAATGACTTGATGGTGAGCAGATGTAAGTGGATCTGAGAGTGTAAAGTGTATAGGCATCATTGTGGAAGGCAGTGATTGATGTGCAACTTAAAGCTGGTTAGATATCTTTTTCTATTTTTATTGTTGTTCTTGTTGAAAAGCACTGATCCTTTAAATCTTTCAATTTACTGGACTGAAATGTTTTGTTAAAGCCAGCTGCAGTGTTTTTGTGATAGGCTGACTTTCAGCTATACTTCCTAATTTGGCTGAGCTGGTATTCTTGTTGTCTCTTTAAGCTCCTACAAGCTGTCTCTGTGGCTTGACTATAAAGAGAACAAAACAATAAATCCTCTGGGGAAAACATTGGCCATCAATATCAGTGGCATTTATCCCATCCTCTCTCTTCATGGTTCACTTTTGCATTGACCAGTAGTGTTTACAAGCTCTAGGCCACGGGTGTCCAACCTCTTGGCTTACTTGGGCTTGCGCTGAGTGCAGAGGAATCATCTTGCGCCACATATAAAATACAGCGGTCCTTCCAAAAGTAATTCCTCCTTTTTATTTCCATGGAAACTGTAACAGATACAAAGAGCACGTATTTGATAGAGCATGTTCTCAGCTTCAAGACAGTCATTTTCAATGTAGCCACCACCATTTGCTATGCATTTTTGCCAGCAATGAACAAGAGCCTGCATGCTATGCTTGTAAACTTCTGCACCAAAGAGGCGACAGTGACTGGTCACCTCCAGCTGATGCACACCACCCAGCACCTCATTGTGCTCTCATCCACTCTTTGTCTTTGTAAATGTTCACCGAGCAACAGTGAATGTCAATGATGCAATTATTTTCGCACAGAGGATTTCAATAATACACCTTTTACTTCAGATGCACTCCCAGGTCTAATATTTGAACGTATGAAAATTTACCATATCATTACAGAAAATAGAATCTGTAAATCCTTGTAATTATAGGGTCTATTATAATAATCAAAAAGTTCTTTTTGTATCTTTTTTACCCTACGTTCAATGGAACACTGAGATTTATCTTTCTCTGATATTCTCTAACGTCAAAATAATTGTGAGATCCATACTTATTTAAAGGACTTCCAAATTTCAGTAGTACCTGTATGTGTTGTTTAAATCTGAAGCTGGCAGTAGAAACAGCTCTGTCAACTGATGCTGACATGGAAGAAGGTGGACTTTGTTTAGGTGCCTGATAAGGTTAATTTCTTGCAGAGAATTGGGATCAGCCCTTCTTGGCATAATTTGTCAGTTGAATTCTGAATTGTTCAATAATCCCGATGTATATCAGTAACGTATGTGTGTATGTGTATATATCTTTGTGGAAAAAAGAAATTTTTTATGCCTCCTACCAGATGGCTGATTTTGTAGGTTTTTTTCATATAGGCCAGTACTTAAGCATTAATTCTATGTCTTACACAAAAACTATTCAAATAATGACATTCCAGTTGAAAGACAAACTTTGAGTGTTAGGGAATATGTTTTAAGAACACTTAATTGCTGTGATTTCTATAAAACATACAAGTTTGCATAAGCAATTCTAAGTGTGGTAGTTCTTTTAGCTTTGTCTTTTTTAACATAGGAAGTGAGATTTGCAGAAGAAAAACAAGCAGGAAATATACTCATTTAAAAGTGGATGAGACAGAACCCAGTTATTTGCTGTTATAATTCAGGGACAGGTACAGGCCCAACCTGAAGCAGAGTCTGCAACAACCATGCAATTGTAGAGCTGTAGAGAATGTGCATTTGGCAATGGACCATCTCTGCTGTTAAATTATGTCTAAAATCTACTGCATGTCATCTACGAAGTTAGATATTTTCCTGTGCAGAGTACAGCAGACACAGTATTCTTTCACTTCTGATAAACAGTCTTGCTGAAGAGAGATGTTATTTTCTGGGACTGTATTTTCTGGGCATAATTTTAGGACATCTGACCTACAAGGAAGGAAGTGTCCTGTCTGAGGCAAGTCCACCAGTGCCTCTTTCTACGCGGAAAGGGTATAGGAATGTGTTCGTCTCGTACATAGTGCATCAGAGGAAGAGACCTGCTTCGTAATGAGCTGAGCCTGGAAGGGATGGGAGTAGTGGAAGACACTGCTGTTTTTTTCTGACAGTGATTAGTCCTCTCTTTGATTTGTCACACCACCTGTGTAAATGCAATTTTGTGCTGATTAGAGGCATTTTTTTGGCTCTGTGATTCCAGTAGACAAACCTAGGTGAAACAGACAGTCAAATAACAATTCTATGGAAGATGATGTAAATATGTCTTTACATAGGGAATTGATGTTTGGGTGTGGAAATAATTAATGCACTGTCCTGATACAGTGTTCAAAATATTTTTTTTACATCCTCCAGAATTAGAGTAAAATATATAATTTCTTAAATAAAGAGATCTGAATGTTATGTAGGTAAGTGTTATGATTACTGAGTCATGGCTGCCATCTTCTGTCCTTCTATGCCTTTTATTTCCTGCTGGCTTTTTGCTGGGTGTGTATCAAGATGTGCAAAGGGAAGGTAACAGGTTATCCTTCCTATATGTAATTCAATCTATATCATCTGAAAGGCTCCATTATCTCTATATTTTCATCCGCTGGGTGCAACAATAGAAAGGTACCATACAGTGCTAGAAATTGTCCAGATATGTTGTGCACATGATTTCTGGTAGATCAGGTAAGCAAATGGGGAACTAGGGGGAATGGCAGTATGAGAGTGCCTTTTCAGAAGGTAAACTGGTTGTCTGCTTTGCAAATACAGATTTTACTTCATAGGAGCAGACTGCTGGACAGCTTACTCTTTGTCTTCAGTAAGCCTTGAGGATTGTTCCGGCAGTTTGGACCATTTGCAAATGGAGACAGAGTCAATGACTGTACTTTCTCAGGGCTCAGGCAGAGCAATGAACCTGGTAGTGGTAGTAGGAAACAGCCTGGGAAACCCAGAAGGTTGCCCATGGGCAGCTCTGCACTCAGTGTTAATATACCCTTCCCCTGATTCTGCGTCTCTTGTACCTGATTATTCAATGTTCACGTTACACTCTAAACCTCAATCCTTCTAGCCTGCACTGCTTAGGTCAAAATGGATGTGAGTGTGTCTTTTTTTTCTTGTGTCTCATCTTTAGTTTGTTTTGTAGTCTGATTATGATGAGATATTCATTCTCAGAAGTTTCTCAGCTTTAAGCATGGAAATATCCATTTTAATTTGACTCAAAATGAAGTAATTATCCATGAAGGCTAAGTGTGTTACAAATCTGTCAGAACTTTAAAAATAATATTAAGGGAAAAAAGATATAATTAAGGCAATTTCTCTGTCGTCTTGCTCACTAATGAGGAAAGTCATACAAGTAATTGTGGGTGAACTGATGGGTGATAAATATGCATACGGAAGCAATCACAGGTGGATTTTACTTCCAACTGAACTAGAATTACTAATGTGTCTTCAAAAATGGGGCTGAAGTCATATTCAGCTACACTGATACTATTGCAGTTGCCTGTATCATGTGGTAGCATGTAATAGATGATAGTACATAAGAAGATGGAAGATCCCCTGGAGCATAGAAAAATAGAAGGGTAAATAGTGAGTTTCCTATTGGTTATTGCTTATTTTAAAATCATAGATTTATAATCAAGTTTTATTATCATATCCGCATGCTGATGACTTCTGCATGGCAAAGGATTCCCGAATTCTTGCATTTAAGGGGACCAGATCTTTTCATTCTGATTTCAGTGTGGATTTTGCAATGTTTTTCACTGCAGAGTAGCACGTTGGTATTTAATTAAGCAAAAACCTCAGTTACTCCTAATTGAATGCATGTTAGCATTCCTACCCCATTTACATTGTATAAATTCTGCAGATATGTAAAAGAAACGTCTGTGTTCTGTTGTGGTGAAACTGAATTTCCAGATTTTTCTATGGCAACAAATTCTGACCTTTCCCGTTCAGACATTGCCGTTGTATTGGCACATAATAAGCATTTAGTTCTATTTAAAAAACTGATTTCAATATTGGTATGAGGTCTTATGAGACCAAGTCAATCTCTCTCAGGTAAATAAAAGGAAATTAAGATGCATATCTTGAATACATATTCATCTATTCAAAGTCTATAAACAAAACTTGTAATTGGACTGAGTATTACCAACAATAGTTGGTAATACTCCAAATGACATAATTTAAACAAGTTCTGAGTATCGTGGAGCATCTGTTGCCATTGGGGTTAAACTATGTCAACAGCAAAATTCAGGATAATCACATCCGTGTTGGAAGTTCCCAATCCAGGACCCCAAGTAGGTCCCATTCTCCATTTTGTGTTGCCGTACTTGCTGGCTATTGCTCAAACTTCTCTGTGAATTATTTAAATGGTCAAGATTAAAAAAACAAATAATGTTTTAATGCATAGAAACCATACATAATAGCTGATAACTTTGGCTATACAACTGGAAAGTGGAATTTATTTAAACATTATTTTTTATTTATGTTCTTATACACCGTGAGTTAATTAGATGTTGTATAAATGCAATTGTACTTGTAGAACATGTGTGGAAGACATTTAGTTGGCAGTTTCCAGAGGCAAACTTATTTTGGAATTATCATCAGGTGAAAGTTCCACTGAAAATAAGGCGTTAATGTCTGAATGCAGTGTAGCTTTTTTGTGCAAGTGGCGCTAACTTAAATATACTGTGGCATTCATGCTTCTGTGATTGCAGTTATGTGATCTCAGAACAGGTCTTGAGAAGGACAGCAATGCAACAGTAATGGAGGGTGTGATCTAAAAAAGGATGTACTTTTAATAATAAAATGGAGAAATGTCTATGGCATCTTGGATTGGTCAGTGACATTGTTAGATCCTAATACTGCATTGCTAGTACTTGTATGATGATCCAGAAACTCCACAAACAGAATGAGAACTAAAGGCAAACAAAAAATACCTTCCACCCATCTACTCTCTTCTACCTTCTACCCCTGAGCAGTGCCGGGGACTGAGGAATGGGAGTTGTGGTCATTCTATAACATTTTGTCTCTGCTGCTCCTCCACAGTCACTCTCTGCTCCTGTTCCATGTAGGTCCCTCCCATGGGATGCTGTTCTTCCCCAGCTAATCCCACATGAGCTTTCCACAGGCTTCAGCTCTCTAAGTACTGTTCCAACAATAGGTCCATACCACAGGGCCCACCCCTCAGGACTGCATGGGTCCCCGTGGATAGCAGCTCCCCCAGTCCTCCTGGCCAACTGTGGTCTCCTCTCCACAGGCTGCAGCTCCATCCTGGGACCTGTTCCTGTGGGGGCTTTCTGTGAGCTGTGGCTCCTTCAGCCACATCCACTGGTGCCCTATGGGTTCCTCCATGACTGCATGTGGAGATTTGCTCTGCATGATGTCCATGGGCTGCAGTGGTACAGCCTGCTTCACTGTGGGCCTCTACTAAGCTTCAGGGAACTTCTACTCCACCTCTGGACTGCCTCCTGCCCTCCTTCTGCACTGACCTTGATGGCTACAGGGCTGTTTCTCTCACATTTTTCCCTCTTGTCTCCCAGGTGCTGTTGCCCAGTGGTGTTTCCCTTCCTTAAATTTGCCCTCCCAGAGCTCACCCAGCATCACTCATGGCTCGTGTCTGCCAGTGGCAGGTCCCTTTTGGAGCAGCTGGAGCTGGCTTGGTTCTGGCATGGGGCAGTGCTGGGCTTAGCTCATGGGAGGCACCCCTGCAGTCCACCCTGCTGCCTCCAAAACCTTGCCGGATCAACTTACTACACTTTGTCACCTCTCATTCCTACATCTGAGGCTGCTTGCCACAACTTTGTATGCAGCCCAAGTATTGGCTTTGTCCTTGTTAATCTAAAACTCAAAGGTACTTTCTACCTATAATCCATGCAATCCAACATTGTCTATTCACAGTCTTTATTTTCATAGTAATTCATAGCATTCAGCCCTAGGTATGTCATTACATTTATGTGAAAGCATGAGCTGAAGGTTTCTAGGAAGGCAAAAAAGCGCTTTACTTAGAGTTTGTGTTTTTATGTGGGTTTCTTTTAAAATATTTTTTATTATTTACTTTTAAAGCTCTTTTTAGAAGATTAGGATCTGCTGTCATTAAAAAAAAAACAATGCTGATCAATGCTTGCTGTTTGAATTTACAATACAGTCAGAAGTGGTCAGAGAATCCTTGCTTTTTTCACTTGCTTGGGGACTGTGAGATCCTCTGTTCAGTGTCCCGTTCAACCTGTGGGGATTAGACTTGCACTTCCTTGCAGGAGAGTGTTAGCAGACTGTAGCATAGCTATTCAGGCAGCTACCTTGAAAAAGTAATTTTGGATTCTGGTCACTTTGCTGTGATTGGCTTTGTTTGATCCTGAAGTGTTTAGATAAAAGAAGTACATTCCGAAGGTATATCAGATTACAAAGGTTCACTTGCAGTTTACATACCTGGAGTATTTTCAAGTCATACTAATGTTATCAGCACTACAGAGATTGTCAAGATCCAATTTTAGCTTTGGATAGCTATGTTTTTCTTAACTCTTTGTTTTGATTCTGTAATCTTTTCTTGGTCCATAGTGTTCTTAGTATAATTGTGTATAAGCCCGGAAGTCTTAAAATTATTATTTAAAATCTGTAATAAAAACTTTAAATGATTGAATTGAAAATTCAGAAGATTCATTCACTCTCTCCTAATAAGCCATGCTCCAAGCAAAAAGAAAATATCAAAACCCATTAGATAAAAATCACCCATTAGGTTGTGCTTAAAGTTCAGAAATAAATTTATTATAAGCACATTGATTAAATAAAGTGGATAAGTGGACAGAAACATTATTTTTAATTTTAAATTTATAGGCAGTTTATGATTGGCTTAATGAGTAATTTCAAAACTTCATATATTAAAGACATCACCTAATTACTGCAATTGATGCGATTTTAACTTTCGTTCAAAGCCTGAATTGGGTGACAGCCTCAAAATGGCCCAAGAGGTCTGAAATGGAATGCTGATATTTGAGCATTCTGATCAAACCATAATTTATTTTTCTAGAACTGCAAGTTTGCAGAATCCCAGACTGGTTGACATTGGAAGGGATCTCTGGGTCCATCTGGCCCAATTTCTGCTTGGGTTGGAGCACCCAGAGCAGGATGCCTAGGCTCATGTCCAGACACCTTTTGGAGATCTCCAAGAAGGAGACTCTCTGGGCTACATGTGCCAGTGCTTGGTGGCCCATACAGTAAAGAAATACTTCCTGATGATTAGATGGAACCTTTTGTGTTACAGATAGGGCCCGTTGCTTCTTGTCCTGGCACTGAGCATTGCTGCAAAGAATCACAGAATAGTTTGGCTTGGAAGGGCCTATGAAGATGATTTAGCCCTATCCCCTTACCATAAGCAGGAAAACTTCCCACTAGGTTATCAGATTGCTCAAAGCACTATCCAACCTGGTTTTAAACACTTCCAGGGTTGGGGTTTCCACAACTTCTCTGAGATACTTGTTCCAATGCCTTGCCACCCTCATAATGAATTTCTTCCTTATATCTAATCTTATTCTATGCCTTTTCAGTTTAAAGCCATTACTCCTTGTACTATTACTACACGCTCTTGTAAAAAGCACTTCTCCAGGGGACAAATAGCCTGGATCTGTTTTCTTGACACTCTCCCTTTAGAGGCGTATGAAGTCCTCCTGAGCTTCCTTTTCTACACATTGAGCAGTCTTAGCTCTCTCAGCCTTTCTTCATAGGATAGGTGTTCCTGTCCCTCTGTCATCTCTGTGGCCCTTTCCTGGACTCTCCCTAGTGTCTTCATGTCTCTCTTGTACTGGGTTGGCCAGAACAGGACACATTGCTCCAGGCGTGGCCTCACCAATGCTCAGTAGAGGGGAAAGATCACCTCCCTCAACCTGCTGGTGATACCTTGCCTAATGCAGCCAAGAATACATTCAGCCTTCATAACAACAAGGACACACTGCTGACACCTGTTTAACCTGCTGTTGAAGTGCTGAGACTTCCAGGTCTTTTTACGCAGAGCAGCTTTTCAGCTGGTTTCCTCCCTAGGTGCAGAATTTTTTTGCTTTTTGATGTTCTTAAAATCCTTGTCAATCTAACCTGTCAAGATCCCTCTGGATGAAAGCATGGTCATCTTGTACATTAGCCACTCCCCTTAGCTTCACATCATCCACAAATCTATTGAGGGTATTGTCCAGACTAGTCAGATGTTAAATGGGACTGGATCTAGTACTGATCCCTGGGATACTGTGCTCATTACTGGCCTCCAACTAGACTTTCCACCACTGACTATGGCCCCCTATGCTTGGCTGTTCAGCCAGGTTTTGATCTACCTTACTGTTTGTTTATCCAGCTCATTTTCAGCTTCTTTCTGACAGTCTTATGGAGGACAATGTCAAAGACCTTACTGAAGTCCAGGAAGACAACATCCACTTCTCTCTGCTCATCTATCAAGCTGGTCATTTCATTGTAGAAGCGTATCGGGTTGGTCAGGTGTGACTTTCTCTTGACTGAATTCATGCTATTCCTGATGATTTTCTTCTCTTTTATGTGCCTGGAAATGAATTTCAGGATTAGTTATTCCATCACCTTGTTAGGGATTGAGGTGAAGCTGACCAGCCTGTAGTTTCCTCTCAGCTGCTACAACTGAGTACACGTGATGTAGAGTGTCCACCCAATCACATTAGCCAGCTCCCACGGTACTTGTAGGTGCATCCCTTCAGGGACTATGGATTTAGGAATGTCTAGTGTATGGGAACTGCTGAATCATGGCCTGAACCTCTGATTGATCACCTGAGGTGAGCACTGAGTAAGCTGCAGTGTCACAGGTGAAGGCAATTCAGCTGTGTGACCGCAAGGGGTGGATCCTTTCTGCACCTCTTCTAGACCCCATTTAAGTGCTGACTGCCACTGGGGAAGGGTCTCTCTCTGGTGATTGCTCCCCTTTGAGTTTTTTTCTGCAAGCTTAGGACATGGATGAATATTTTCATTTATTTCTGATTATCTTTTTCCATCATGATAATCTTTCTAGCTGTACAATCTGTGGATACCAGCCTAGCCACACCACTCTGTTTATTTGTTTACTGTACGCTTAGTTTGCTTAAATATTTCCTGATCTGGTTCTCTTCCATGAGGGGTATGTCGTCTTTGTTCAAATTTACGCTTACTTAAATTTTTA
>PPHD01030543.1:0-10297 GCA_002909625.1 Bambusicola thoracicus | reverse complement strand
CTCCCAACCAGTTCGTGTTGTCAGCTTGGGGAAAGCAAAATAAATAAATTCAAAGCAGCCTGAGCACCGGTGGCTTTGATGTGTTCTGCACGATACTCTGATAGGGAGCGGCTCCCCGCTGGGCGGCACTGAGGCAGGATTAAGCTGCCAGTGTGTGTGGAAAGATGCAGGCTGGTTCTGGGTACTGCTGTCTGTCTGTCTGTCTGTCCCCCCACTTCCAGCAAAGAAACACTGGGGCTATTCCGTGGGAAAGCCAAAGAGAAGCATAAAAATAAGTATTTCCCCAGTGAGAAAGGACCTGTATTAGTTAAAAAAAAAAACAACAAAAAAAAACCCTGCTGCTCTCTGCCCAGATTGATCCACGTGATCTGAGGGAATCACTCCTTTAATTCGTGCTGGGGTACATTAGAATAAATTGCAGAGGGAATTAGAGGAATAAATAATCCTTGCTTCTTCAAAGGCAGGCAGACCTGGGTGCTTGTAGCTGGGATCAGTGGACTTGAAAGCGAAGGTGAGATCACCTTGAACCTGGGGTCGATTAAGGGAGCATGTGAAGCAGCCCAGCTTTATGGGAGTGAAACAGGAAACTATTTCCATGCACAGAGCTGCTAGCCAGCCCCACTGTGTGTGAGCATTCCCCCCATATCAATGCCCACACACACTGGGGAGCAACCCCTGAGTTTCAGGGCAGCCCTCACGAGATGTCCAACTTGTGTTCTGCTCCTGAGAACCACCATACACACCCTAAAAGGCTCACCTCTCCCACACCCAGCCATGACTTACCCGAGACGATGGTGTAGCCAATGCCACGGGGCCGGCCCTTGTCCTGGTCGATGGCCGTTATCATCCGCACTGTGGTACCCTGTGGGAAACAGGAACAAGGTTAGGGCAGCAAAGCTCTGCTCACCCACCCTTGGGAAGGACCAGCAGGACTGAGCTAAGGGAGCTGCAGACTTTAATCTTTGATGGAGGAGGTTGGATGGGCATTGGCAACAGAGAGTTGCCCATCGGTAGGAGTTCCTGCAAACCCACCAGCCTGCTTCTTAGCCTCGCAGCAAAGTCCTTGAGGCCAAGAGCCCCCAAATCTGACCCACGAACCTTGTTTAGCTCCTGAAATAAAACTATCACACACCCTGTCAGCTCCATAAGCTGTGTTTCCCCTGCTGCACTGCAGTGAGCCCATGTGAATACAAACATGGCCACATGCACATAATTAATGTAGTGTGAAAAAATTTACAACTCAGCTGTTCTTATTTTCATTGGTTTATTAAACAGTGGAAAAGAATTGGGTTTTTTTTTTTTTTCCCTCAAAGAAAATGTCAGCGGAGGCGTTTGCATATCTAACAAGGGAGCACAGCAGCAGGCAGCGCTGTGTTTCCCCCACCATCCATCAGCTGAAGGCCACCAGAGCAGAGTGAGGACCTGTTATGTCCCCAGCTCTCAGCATCAGGCAGATCTGCCCCTTGAAACCTTTGAGGGCATTTCAATAGACTCCTTAAGTATGTCCCTGCTGTTAACCCCGAACACAAGCTGTAAATCCCAGGGCACTGGCTTGTGAGCAGCACTCGGCTGGCAAAGCTCAGCAGCTGCTGGCAAGCCTCTAAATCATGGACAGTAATTGTCCTTCCCAAACGGGAATGAGGAAAGGAGGAAGCAAACCACTGGGGAGCAGAGCAAGGGATGTGGAATGGAGGGCAAGGCCATGCAGAGAAGGGGGGCAGAAAAAAAGGCAGGAGGAGGCAGGGCTCCTGCAGTGGCCAAGCATTAGCGAAGACCCAACAGCCCCTCCTCTGGATGACCTGCACTTCACCAGTGACTGAGGAACATGTGCCAGAGTGGATCTGAGCTCCCTTTTTCTCCTGGATGCCATCTCCTAGGACCAATGCAGGGACCTGGGTGTCTGGTGTCTGTTTACAGCCCAGTTGACTTCTGTCCTTCCTGCCAAATCCTTCGCAAGGGCTTCCAGCCAGCAAATCCCAGCTCCCAGGAATACAAGGATGATCCTTGAGCATTCACATCATGTTTAGGATTAGTCTGGACCTTCTGTAGAAGAGGCTGGAGCAGTGCCACAGGGCAGGTGGAATGGCTGTCCACGTAGCTGGTGGTGGTGATTTGTTTTAGAGTGAGCAGTAACAATGTGGCCTCGGACCATGATCACTCAGCATGGTCAATGGGAAGAGGTACTCTGGTTCAGTAAGAGATGAAATGAGAGGCGGAGAAAGTAAGATGCAAAATGTGACCCTGCACATCTCTTAGAAGACACAACAGTCAGGAAATGCCTTGCTCACCAAACACACAAAACCAATCTAAACCCTTGGTCAATGCCATCAGATAATGACAAAGATTGACTTCCCACCAACCGTATCCCAATTTTCAAATTCTTTTCTGAAAATCCTACTGGATCACAATGTCATTTCTTCTAATTCTTGGCATGACAAAGGCGGGAGAAGTTGCATCCCTGCACTGGACCATCGCAACTTCACGAACAGAACACGTCTGGCAAGGCTTCCATTTCCTCATGGAAATCCCAGGATACCCTCCAGGGCCAGAAGCTCCGCCCAGGGCTTGCCCCAGCAATCTATGGCATGAACCTCTGGCTCTTGGAGACTCCCACATATTTCTGGCACTTCTTAAAGCAAGTGGTGGGTATAAATTGGAGCACTGGAGCAGAATAACTCTCTCCCTCTAGGGAAGGAGGGAGAAGATTTAGAAAAGTAATAACCTGGAAGAGACTATGCTTGAAAAAAGGTAAAGAAAATAAAGAATGGCACATTATCCAAACAAAGTTTGAGGGTTTTTTGAAGAGGGGCAGGGGTAAATCAATCCTTTTTTAATAAAACCCTGAGCTTTTAATAAAGTGTTCACACTGATGGGCTGGAAATATTGTAAGAAAGAATTAACTCGGAGCTATTGAGACTCTAGGGCAAAAATAGCACTGATTCCACGTTATTTCTTTAACCCAAGGAGTTTTTGGAGAGGAGGGGATGGTGCTGAAGAATTAAAACTGTTTTAATGATATTTTACATGGATACATACCATGCTGTTGCAAGGAAACGCACTTGCTGATCTTGAGACTGAGCACCAGTGGTCTTGCCCTTCCCTTGCCTTTGCAAAGCTCCATGTGGGATCAAACATTTGGGGGCCTCAGCTCATCTCTTAGAGTGTGGATTCCTCCTCTTTTACCCCAAAGTGAAGCTGTGAGGATGCCTGGGCCAGGAATCAGCCGATGTCCAAGAGCAGGTCTCACCTTCAGCATCTCTGCTCCAGCCTATACTAACTTCTCTAGAGCATCAACAATGCTATCCAGCTTACAAATGGTGAGATGATGGATGCATTAAAAGAACCAAAGGATGAAAAAACACATTCTTGAGTGCTCTGGGAGAGAGACCTTAGGCAGTTTAGGATGATAACTAGTGCCATGAAAGAAGGCACAACACCTCCAGAGATGGCTAAGCTTCTCCTTGCTGCATCTTCTTAGGCCTTGTAAGACATTTTCCTTCCTTCCCATGTCTGAAGAAGTGCAAACCCTGAGTGCTTCCAGTTATACCACCAGATCCCAGTCTGGCAAAGAAATTGCAGCACTCCTCTCCCCTCTCTCCCTTTTCTTCTTCCTCTGTTGCAGGATTAGGGACTTGAAAGGCAAAGCGCAGCACCGGGAGGAGCCGGTGGAGGGGGGAGCACCTCGGAAAGCTGCCACGGCAGATTCAGAGGCAAAAATCCTATTTCTCACTTCTTAATTCCAGTCAATTCCAGTCAAAGGGCTGATAGAGATCTGTTTGCAGTAATTTGCTGCAGTTTATCCACTCTTTTCACCTTCTATCGGCTCTTCACTGACGGGCTGGCTGACATGCTGTTGCTCGAGTGAGGAAATTAAAATTTGATGCAATAATCCCAAATAAGAAGGATTTTATTAGGTAATGTATACACTTTAGATTAGGTATTCTCACCCGATACATTGATAGAGGAGCACAGACATGCTGTGCACTGCAGATAAAAAGGGAGCAAGGGAGAGGGTGTGGAAAGAAGCCTCTTCCGTCCCCAGATCTGGGGCTGGAAGATGTCCTCATTGTGGCAAATGTCCCCACAAATGCACTACAGGCTGTCAGCTTAAACCAGCTGCATGGCAGCCCATTCTGGGGCAGAAGCTGGCTGAGCCCAGTTGTCTCACCCAAATCTGCTGTTAACCTTTCCAGAACGGAGCCATTTGGCATACACTCCCTCGGGTGATAAGGTGAGATGATGAGGAGGGCTCCTGTGGAGAAACTTGCCACCAGAAAATCCACACGGAAACCTCAAGCAGACTATGTACTTGTTTCAAATGCTGAGATGTCTCCTGTGAAGGATGGGTCTTTGGTCCCAGTCTGGACCCTTCAAAGCAGTGGCCACATTCAGCAATGGGCCTCTCTCAATTCCCACTTCTATCACCCTCCCCCAGACAATGGTGGAGAGAGTGGTGGAAGAAGGTCAGTCAGCACAAGATGTACTCATCATATTGCCCCTGTGGGAACCAAGGCTGTGAGATGGACCCAAACACTGCTTTTGTTCCTTGTTTTTCTCAATCATGATGCCTTTAGAAATGCTATATATGGCCAAGAGAAATTGGGTGGGGCAGTAAAGTTTCATTCATTTCCCATTTTGGGTTGAGCAAAGAGTATTTGCTGCTTTGCCTACCATAAACATAGTACACCCTGGGAATAACTCTGGTGCATGTTGGTTTAAATGGATTGTTTAGCTCCAGCTCAGCAAATGCCATTAAGTTGAGTGAGAACCCCTTTCCTGAACATCAGGTCATGCCATGAAGGTAATGCAGTCCATACTTTTCAATACTCACAGCACTTCCATTTCTATAATTCCATCTAAGGCTATGTTGTCTCCCAGCAGGTAAGAGTGATCTAAGCAGTGTTTTCTTTTCCCTGTGGCTCATGTTGACCACCAACAGAAATACTAAACAGCACTGAACCTCATGAAAGTAATTCATAAAGCCATTTTTTTTGCCATCTTTGTTTGGCAGATGGGTAATGTGCTGTCTGATGCTAAGATTTCTGACATTAAGACTCAGCCCTATTGATCCGGCACACTCAGAGCAGTCAGAGCCGGAGTTTTGCTCCAAAGTACATAAAAAGGCAGAAACTCAAGTGAGATGGAGTCCACCCTGTCGCTACATTAAATGAGCCATCAGGTGTTTCAGATCCAGCATAACAGAGACACTGTGGGATGGATGTGTGGTAATGGAAGCCTACTGCTGCCTCATTCTAGGACAGAAGGTTTCTCCATCCATGCACAAAAACATTTGCCCTCTCAGTGAAGCTATGGGATGTGGGAAGGTGGGAGTTGCTGACTACAGCTGATGCTTTGGTTGACAGAAGTAGAAGCTGCCCAGCGCACTCCCCATAGGAGAAAGGCACTGTTGCACTTGGAGATGGAGAGACGTTTCCACAACCAGCGAGCATGCTGACAAACTGAATTTCAGAAGAACTGAAATGATTGGATCAATTTGATAAAACCTGGGGGAAAAGACTCAAAGTGCTGAAATGGCTGATCTTTCTGGCATTTTCAAAAGTGCTTCATTTCAGGAACATTTTCATTTTTCTTCAAGTTTTCTATTAGAAATGGCATGCGTGGATGCTGTAGGGGGAAAGGAGGTGAGTGTGTGCTAAGAAAAACATAAAACCTTCTTAACATTTAAGAAAAAACATTCAAGAAAATGTTTTACTTTGGTTTCATGCTTCCTAAAACCTCAAAGTTTTGCCCCTATTGAGATGCCACTTGGACATTTTCCTGTGCCTTTTTCCCCAACAACACAAACCATGATGGAAGGATAGATTGATACTCCTGCAAAAGGGAGGTTTTCTTCCAGCAGTTTAGGGATATTTTGCACTTACTACACCTTGTCCCATAACCCCTTGGTGTACTGGAGGGAAGCAGCAGTCCTTACCGGAGGTGAGTTCTCGTAGATATTTGTGCTGTAGGGCAGGTTGATGAAAATGGGGTCCATGTCCTGCACATCTGTGATGGTGATGGCCAGGTTAGCCAGAGTAGACAGGGGCTTGTTCTTATCTTGGTCCTTGAAAAACAAGGGTGAGAAAGTGTTTCCATTAGAATAACAAAACTATTCCACAGCGTAAAGTCTCTCTCAGCTGTGGCTGGGTCAAAATCTGAGTAGTGTAGGTAATCACATCTTTTTCAAGCAATCGCCTGGAATTATCATCCACTGCACCTCCCTCTGAGCTGAAATACAATATGCATTTCTTTCCAGAATTTGCCCCCTTAATATACAGCAAGCACCAATTTAATTTTGAATCAAGCTTTGGGTGGAAAAGAAGCAATATCTTGTTTAACAAATACTTCAAAACATAAATTCCCTTGCAGTGCAGATCCAACCTGGGGCACTTCTGCCTGGCAAGAGCTGGAGGATCCTGATGCCTGCACGCCCTCTGAGGAGGAGGGGCAGTCAGCACATCCCATCAGGACACTTCAGGACCCACCAAGGCCAATGTGTCTGCACACTTGGAGCTCCATGTGCAGGACACGGCACAGCCCAACAGCCTCATTGCAGCTACTCCTGGAAGTGTCCTCATGTTTGAGTCTCATCCCATGGGTGTCTAAAAGCCACCCCCAGCATCCACAACCCTTTGCTAGAAGGACATGAACAGAGCAGGCAGAGCACAAAGGAAGGAAATAAATCTCTCCTTACCCCCTAATCAAGCACTGTGGTGAAAGGCAACCATTAGAGGTTACCGCACACTTCTGCAAAATGGCTCTGAACAGCGCCAAGGACTGATTGCCAGAAGATTAATGTTAATTTAAACCGTATTCAACAACACAGCTTGTACATTATCCTCTTAACCTGCAGGCCTCAGCGTTTATGGCCTGGATTGATGCTTATTTCTGACTCGCACTCTGCTGTTATCATTATCAAGTTGAAGTCTTTAGTTTCTTCAGATAATGTTTTTTCCCCTCTCCTTCGTCTCTAAAATTTTGGCTAAGCATCACAGAGAGCACAAAAAACCAAGCGTTTCGCATTCCCTTTCCAGTTTCATATCCTTGCTGCCTCCATCCCAGGGATGGAGGATACAGAAATGAATGTGGGGATGGGGAGTAAAGTGAAAACTGATGTGACCAATACACCCCTGTGCTGATACCGGCAAAGCACTGCCCAGTGTGAACAATTTACAATTTTTCAGGCAGACATCATCAGGTTCTGGGACTGGAGACAGTGGTGAGACAGTTAACTTCAAAGAAATTGATATTTCTCAGCTGTGAAAGCAATGAAACATTGCAGTGTTCACCAGGGGGAGATGGAGAACTCACTGCTGGAGTATTTAAAATAGTGAGATATATTTCATGAAAAAAGAACAACCTTTTGGAGAAGAAGGCCAGAACATGCAAGGATGGGGCTGAAAGGTTGAGGTGTTTGCTTCAGGCCCTGCAGTCTGCAGATGCCGTGAAAAGCAAAGGAAGCCCCACACAGCTCTCCCTGTCCCTCTGACACGTGGCTGTGCAGCAAGACAATGATCTTGATTAAATCACATGCTCCAAGAGCTCCAGCCAGCTGCCTGGAGGGGGCAGGAGGGTTCCCCCCTCCCTCCCCCCGCCCCGCCCCTTTCCTGAACATACAGTTGGTCAGATAGATTGCAGGGCTGTGCCTCACCTTCCTCACTTGCAACAGAGACAGGAACAGAGCCACCACACAGAGCTGCCTGCATGGTGCTTCTCAGCTGTTGCCTCCATGTTTAGTGGCTGCTGGAGCTGACCCCAGCAAAGACTTCCATTCATGGTGAGGCGTGAATGTGACGTTGTGGTTCCCTGGGAAAGTCTCTCCCATGAGTCCTCTCCTAGTACTGATTCTACCCATCAAAATTTTAACTCTTTAACTCTTCGCTCAGTTATAGCTGAGCGAGACTCGGCGGGTTCAATGCAGGTGAATCCAGCTGTAATAAGCCAGGATGCACAAGGAATGATAGCATTTAAGGGGCTCCCCTGGTCTTAGATGCTGTGACATATCCTTGCTTTTCAATGTCATCGGTTGATTGGTGACCGTGGCTGTGAGCAAAGCCTGGTTTTCTCAAACAGGGTAACTGCTCTCCTTTGTGCAAAAGCCTCTGATATGTGAAAAACCACAGAATGATGTAGGTAGGAAAAGACCTTGAAGACTGTCACGTCCAAGAGCTGATCTGAAATGACCCAGGCAGTGCATTATCGTAGAGCCTTCCTGGGTGAAAATTGCTTAGTGCTGGAGGCAGCTTGGCCATTGGTGGCCATTGGTAGCCATTGGCCATCAGTGTTCTACACCTTGTCCTAGGCCTACCCCAAAGAGCTCCCTAACCATCCCCTCTATTCCCAGGCTCCCACCAAATCCACCCAGCACCTAAATTGTGATCTGGCAGTTTGCAGGGAAGCTGTGTGTCCAGGACAAGGCTCACCGTTGCGTTGACCTGGAGCTGGTACGCCTGCGTCACCTCGTAGTCCAGCTCCCGGATGACGGTCACGATGCCGCGGCCACTGTCGATGGCAAAGAAGCTGGATGGAGGCTGGAAGGAGTACAGCACGCTGCCCCCCGCCCCCTGGTCTGGATCCGTGGCATTCACAATGAAAATTGGAGTGCCCACTGGAGTGTTCTGGAATTAAAATGAAAAAGGCATTGATAAAACTGTGCACTGGCCTGTTTTCCCATCAGACGCACATCGGCAATTTCCATCGCCCACCAAAACCAATATCCAGAGAAACAAGAACTTCAGTCCAGCATTTTGAGGAGGTTCCTAGGTTATACAGCTGTTCTTTTTATTACAGGATCTTAGCGCTATAACAGTTGTTGCACACTTCTAATCATAGTTATACAGCTGTGGTCAAGACGGCACTTCTATCACAAACCCTTATTTTCCCAGACATCACAACTTTCCAGAAAAATCACAGGCTCTTTGCTGAAGCTTGTTTGCTGCCCCAAACCACTTTTGTTTTCAGTGCCGATTCACTCTCTGCTTTCACCATAAGACATTAAATATAAAAGAGCCCCCCCTACCCCCCGCCTCCAAAATGCATTCAATGCAACACGGAACTTTACATAAAATCCAATGTTAGAGTTTCCACAGCAACTACAACCTGGCCCGATTAATTCAGACATTAGCAGTTAAATTGTCATAAATCTGTAACTAATCTACATGCATAAAATATGCAGCTGAGTGCACAAAATCAGCAACGGCAAGTGCAGTTTGGCACTTCTTATTGTTTAACTTCGCAGCGGGGAGAACAATTATCCATTTTTGGCGGAACAGCTGCATGTTCCTATGCAAATCTTAAATGCATATTCTCATCTCTGGGAGGGCAGAGGCAGGGATGGCGAGCAAAAGGGTTTTGCTGGGGGGAACAGGGGAGCACAGAGGTACATTTACAAGATGCGCACAGCCCTTTGAGGAGGTGATGCAGAGATACGACCTGCCAGCCAGCCAGCAAAGGTCAGCAGCAAGGAGCCTCGGGGCTGGTTAGGACCAGTTGGGATAATACGGATTATTTCTGCCAACTTCTTCACCGGCCTCTGCGCCTTATTGTGAGTTCGTTCCTATTCAGTTTTTCCTGCTCAGCCCAAGGAGGAGCATTACGAGCTGCCGAGGAGGTAGGAGAGAGACAGGGAGAGGAGCAAGCCCAGCCCTTGTGCTACTTCATTGGGTTGAACTGAACAGCAGAATAGCCCCAAAGCAGGGTCTTGCCATGCCGTCCCCAACACCTCTGCCCTTCGCACACAGCCCAGTGTCACTTCTTCCAAGCAGTGAGAGGTTGCAGTTCCCACCTCGAGTTTTCATATGATTTCTGCTTTCTATTTTTAATTTTTTTTTCCCTCCACCCTTTAAATCAAGCTGCTAAAAGAAGCCTTGCGGGGCACGGCCTGGGGATTATTTTTTAAAGCACCTTCAAGTTTTTTTTGTGATCAGCAATCACAGAAGCATAAAAGATGTAGCTAGAAGGCACCTCACAAGAAAAACCTGCTCCCTCGCTGCACCTAAATCATTTCCATCCTTAGAGCCTTCCAGCAATGGAGACATCACAACCTCTCCAGCCGATTTATCCCAGCAGTTTGCTACTCTCTGCCTCACAATTGCTCATTTTTTGTCACACTTAACCCAGATCCCTGTGAGCCCTGAGTCTGAACCGCATCTCCCGTGCACTAAGGCTGGGGCGTGCAGGCAGAGAGCTTAGAGGGCTTGTGAGGCCCTCTGTGGGGAGGCATTTGTGGGTGTCTGCTCACTGATTCCCCCACACAGTACACCTCTTCAGAAAGAGCCATGCATCCCCCTATTCCCCT
>PPHD01030542.1:0-10297 GCA_002909625.1 Bambusicola thoracicus | reverse complement strand
AGAACATTCCCCTGTGGTTGACTCACACTGTTAACTAAATTTAAAATTCTTGGGAATAGTGGTTATGCCTGAGTGAAGCTTGTGGATCATAGAGAAAAAAGACATCTGCTTCAATCAGTGCTACAAACTCCTACGGTGTCTCTGAAACTTGGACGGTGCTTCACCCCTTTCCCAGCCCACTTTATTTTCTGTATTTCTTCCCTCCCCACAGGAAACAGGGTACAGAGAGTGGAGCAGAGGTGAGGCCCTACCTCAGAGCACGGTGGTGGGGGGCTGTTCTCTCAGCTGTGCCTCTTGAGAGGTGAGGAAGAGCAGAAATTGTTAACGCAAAGCTAATTAAGCAAGAGTTTGCCAGCCAGCTCAAAGACCTGGCTGATTTGTGCTAGTCTGGGAAGAGTCCATCACATGGCGATACAAGCCTGGGGACTACTGCATCTGCCAACCTCTATGTCAGGAGCAGCAGCACAACAGTCATGTTGGGGAGGCAGTAAGAGGGGAAGCGACAAGTAACTTCCAAATACGACGAAAGAAAACATTCAAAATGTTTGTCTTAGAACTATTTTTCTGGTTAATGTTTAACCTCTCATTTTTCCAAAGCAATGTTCTTGTTATCAGCTCCATTGCTGAAGGTCACATATAGAATAAAAGTCATATCTTAAACATGAATAAATAACACAAGCAGAAATTAATTGAGTGCAAGTGACTCATGCGACATTTAAGATTTTCTTTACCTACCAATGTAAGCAAATGGTGTAACCATGTCCCTTTTTGTCCTGTGAGCTGAAAAGAAATCAAGTGAGCCAGAAATGACCTATTGTGCCATGAATGCACTCAAGCTCCATTAGGAAGGCTCTCGTCCTATTCAAGGAAGGAAACAGCTATAGGACGAAGGGATAACTGTGCCCCAACAGGGGACGTGCTCCAGTGGTAGGGAAAGGCTCCCTGCTAATGGGGAGAGCTGGGAAAGCCTTTTGGCTTGTGCTGTCCTGTACTGAATGACAGTCATGATTTTGACTGATGCGGGGATCTCCCTGATAAGAACCCAGGGAATAAAAACAAATTCTTTTGAGGAATTCGTGACCAATAAATCAATCATTTCATTAAAGCAGGCATGCAATGCATATGGTTTACCTTCTGTGTTTGGGGGTCTCAGCAGCTTTCAGATGCATAGGGGTTCATCCACTGAAGGGATTTGTTCATGTGCAGGGGAAGTTAGCTGGAATCTGGAAAGAGTTTCATTTGGATTTTCTTCATGGTAAATTCCTAGCTGTATTTACTTACGATTTTAAGTAGTCATATACTTTCATAAGGGAGAAACAAGGTCAGAAAAGAAACAAATGTAGCTGTACAAGGATTTACAGCAAAGACACCTGGCCCATTTATGCGTCTCATAAGTGCACGCCTGTATTGCACAGTCCAAAAATATCAACTATTGACCAACTTCTCTTTGATTGTGAAGATTCTTCATCTGAGACCCGGACACTGGGAAGAAAAACCCTGCTTTATTATGCCTGCAGTGCAATTCTCCTATTTGCACCAATTATTTGTACATTTCAGGAAAAAAATGGGATGAGCGCTCTGTTGGAGAACAGACAGTTGTTTTCTGTGGGAGGCAGAGAAGCAGCAACTGTTGCTTTTACAGATTGAAGTGGAGCCGAATAATTCCAAAGATAACTGCTGAGACAGATCTTAAGATAATTATTAGTAATCAGATAGAGTTTATTTATCCAGGTGCTTTGGTACTCTGGTCAAATCAAGCTGATTGATTCTTCCTGTTCTGGTGGGAACAAAAGGGAAGCAGTATTATCCAAGCAATCTGTTCTCGAGATGTTATATGCACTGCTGCCTTCATGGTTAGGTTTTGATGGTCTTATGGCGGCTTGCAGTGAATCTATGGCTGATACAGCTTTTCTTAGCAGCAGATGAAGACCTTGTGTGTTGGGGCTGCCAGAGAGAAACACTGGAGGATGAAATTAGGGCACTCTGGGCAATGCTTTGGACCCATCACTATAACACCTGGGAAACAGGAGGCAACTTTCTTTGCTGCTGGGGTGATGACCACTCTCACCACTACCTGACAGTAATAGGCCAGTCTGCGAATCTCTTGTGGGGTAGAAGTAGCTGAGCTTTAGGGGTTTCAAAAAGCCTTTCTAAGGGACAGGTAGATAAAGTGTTGGAACATTCAAATAGGCCATATGCTCTCTAATAGCAATAATCATTTTTCTAAAGAAGATTCTTTTTACTTGACCTTTTGCTCTGTGTGCTGTAAGTTAAGCCAGTAAATTAAAATCCAGCTTTGATGTTGAAGATACAGCTATACTGCTGGAAATGAAAGCAGCTGTCACAAATAGCTTTTTTTTTTTCTTTTTTTAGAGAATAAACACTGGCAAACAGACAAATGAGATGTTGTATTACTCCTAATCTGAGTCAAGTTTAATTTTTAAGCTGATAATAGCAGTACTGGAGCAAAGTCTCAGAAATATGAACTCCAAAGTAAGAAAAGCCCTTTATTCAGTGGCAGCTCTCACCATGTCACAGCTGACACTTGGACTCTAGAACAAGTTTGTGAGGTGGAGTGGAGGGATGGGCTCGTTTGCATTTCTGAGACCATAGCTAAGCCTGGGCTAATGGATATTGAATCACAGAATCATTAAAGTTGGGAAGATCAAGAAGATCACCTTGGCTGATCATCAGCCCATGCCTTTGATCACTCTAGACCACGTCCCTCAGTGCCACACCCACACGGTTCTTGAACACCTCCAGAGATGGTGACTCCACCACTTTCCTGGGCAGCCTGTGCCACTGCATCACCACTCTTTCTGAGAAGAAATTTCTCCTAATATCCAACCTGAACTGCCCCTAATGAGTTGCTGCCCTCACCAACATAGCAGTATTTCACTGTCTGAATAGGAAATGCTGGGGGTTTTTTGCCTACCTCAGCTCTCAGACAAGCTTAATTTCTTTCTTCTCCCAAGAAGTTTGGCTTTATTTTCTAGACCAGGATCTAGAAAAATAACTTCTTCTGGCACAGCCTCTGATTTCTGAAGAGAAAGAGGCTGTTCAGAGCTGATGCTGCTGTCCAAGTCACTGTCTATCACACTTTCCTGCTCTATTTTCACTTTTCTCATGTAACATCACATCATCTCACTTAATACATTTGTTTCTGATTACAGGCTGTGTATAATGGCCCAGCACAGTGCCTTACAGTATGCTATGGCCTCATGCCATGGGAAAACATATTCGTAATTTTTATGACCCCAGTGCAGCAGTGATGCATTTTAAAAAAACAGAAGAACATATAAAGGAATTATTTTGTAGCAGGATTAAGCATCATTACTCACGGCAGACATACACGTTTGAACTCATTAAGCCTTTGCTTTGTTATTCTTGGTATTTCAGAACATGTGCTCTAAGTGTATCTTGGTTCTTTCCAATTCTGCTGTATAAAACCCCTTTAAAATTAGGCAGGACTAGACCATAAAGCTCTTGATCTCAGACTCTGGGGCCAGATTTTTCCCTGCCTGTCAATCTGGAGTGAATCTGCAGGCAAAAGATTTTTATTTCAGCTTTAGATGGTCCAAAAAATGCTGATGGTATGATAAGAAAGGTGACGAGGATCAGCAGAATGAGTGGGTTACAGCAAATGGATACACACATCCTAAGGTTGCCTTTTGCTGTTCCATACTATTTAAATAAATAAATAAATAAAACTGAGAAGAGTCTGGGTAGATGGATGAATGGGGCGGGGAAGAAAATGTCAGAGCAAGCCCCTGGCTATTTCTCATTTCACTTCACTCAATGGCAATACGTCAAAAACAGAAGAAAAGGGAACATTGAAATTTAAGGGAGGGAGAGGATGTGTGTGAAAAATAAAATGTGGTTCTGTTTTAAACTCTGCTGTATGGAAACAACTTCAATGTTTTCATGAGTTCTTTGCCTTATTTTTTAATCCTTTCTGCAGGATGATGCTCTTAAAGGAAACAGGCTAAGTCCCAGATAGCATAATCCCTTCTCAGAATCATGCTACTCAAGCTCTAACTCCTGAAAACCTGATGGAAAGTAAAAATGGGGATCAGCTTCAGCCTTGCTGTAACTCCACTGTCCGCTCTAGGGCTGCACTACAGCAGAAGTTATTCCCCAGAGAGGTAGCTCTTTATTTAAAGATTAAAACAGTTCTGAAGCAAAGTGGAAAGCAGAATCTAGTGAATAGCTTCATTCATTAGGGTGGAAAGTTTTGGTAGAGTGGACTGGACCCTGAGCTGTCACCACTGCTCTTTCTCCTTGGCCTCTTGTCTTGGAGAGTCATTGGAAGAAGAGGTCATTCCATACACAGAACTAATTCCTCATTCAACATACCAGTGACATTACCCGTCTCTGGCCTCCCACACGCTGTCGTGCCCTTATCAGGACACTCACACACATGCTAACACCAGGACACTTTGGTGGCTTCATAAAAAAGCAAAGCTATTCTTATGAGTCAGGATCTGGTAACGCTAAGTTCTAGAGAAAATTTGTACGGACTGATAAGCGTGCAGCTAAGGATAGTGCCTGCCTTCTGGGACTGACTGCCTCTGCCTTAAAGTCATCCAGAAGACAAGTTGAGAACATGGAGATCTCTGTGGGCTACTTTTACATGGTTGGACATCCCTAGAGCTTTGTAGAATAACTGAGTTGAAAGCGTTGAACCAAATCTGCCCACTACATCTCCCCCATTGTTCCTTAAAACACCTCCACATTAAGAGTTTCAAAGCTCTTTGTGAATGGGTTGACTCTTGCTTGTTCAAAAGGCCATTCGGCCATGTTTCCCATGCAGTGAAGTGAAATCAGATGTGCTCAACCACATTTCCACTTCATCAGTCTTTTCTTCAGGCTTGCCATTCCATTTTCACTGCTCACCACTTTATCTGTGTGCCTCAGCTGTTTGAGCACTCAGCTCTGTGACGTAGTCGGATTCAATCTGGTCTGCGTGTAGGGATTTTCAGGTAAAAACTGAATGCAAATTTGAAGGTTGGCTACAGAAGTTTGGTTTAGGGAAATTAATTTTGTCTTAATAGAGCTGAGAACAAGGACAAGGGGGAATGTTGCTTCTGCACGCTGTCCATCAGAACAGAGAATTCCTGAGAATGGAAGCTCTCTGCAGAGGTTCACACAGAGAATGTGGTTTGGTCAGACAAATAATATTCTGATAAAATCATGGCCTCTTGTGGGCTAAAAAATGAAAATACTGGATAAAGTCTCACCTCCTGGCTTTGTGCTTGTCAAGAATAGGATCTATTAGTCTTTTAAAAGAATAATATTAACACATGGTAGCCAAGGAGATTTATGTGAACTGGCGCATAATCAATGTTTCATGAAGAGTTGTTTTTTTTTCCCACTTCATTTTTTAAAATTCTCAGAACTGCCATTAATAAACAAATCTTTACAGTTCCAAGTTTTCCTTGTCTTCTCATGCAGAGATGCTCCAGTTCTCTGGACATTTGTTTTCTTCCTTTTTGGATAATGGTCTGTATCCCAGAAAAGACGGACTCTCAGAGCAGTGGTGTGCAAGAACTGGGAAACCTTCTTCCCATCCCTAGAAAATTGGGCTGGTAGAGCTCTTCCAATCTGCTGTCTTTAAAATCATTTGTCTGTATCCTACAACTATTCTGGCAAATGTGAGACAAACTCCAGTTCGACCAACACCAGCTGACACCACATCCCTGTTGCCTCACAACTTGTGTAGTCATTTGATAAGTCAGTTATTTTATAATTGCCTTCGCCTCATTACAGCTACGTACATTACAACACGAGGTGATGAGCAAGCTCTGACTTCAATGGTTTTCAGTGATGGCACTGAGGTTATGGGCTGGCCCTAGTAGCCTTGTAGCGGTACTTCACTGTGGGAATGGTAGTGCCTTGTACATCACCATGCAATTTGGGTCTCCTGGCATTTCTCGCAGAGAGGCAAAGGGTTTGCTACTCATGCAATCCCTGGCACCAGGGCTGGCACAATATCCTTCCAACTCAACCTACTTGCAGCGTGACCCCAGTGACTCCCCGTAATTTGGAAAGCCACTCGGTGTTGGGGTTGTTTTACAATATTGAACTGACAGTTTTACTGCCTGTAACTCCTAAAAGAAGCAGAAATCAGTTGTCACCCAGGCAAGAACCAGGTTTCTGACTGTTTTCATTTGCATGTGCCTAATTTCCTTAAAATATAGACCGTGTTGTTGCTGATGGTCATTTTTATTTCTTTATGGGTAATTCTTGACCTTGGCTCCAAGGAAAAGCATGTTTCTTCAACAGAATGAAGGAATACCACCTATTCCTGAGGCACAATATATATTCCAAGGAAAACATTGCACTATAGACTCAGGAGTCTAGTTTGCTTGTCCCGAAGAATCTGGTGTAGATACTTCCCCCCCATATGATCTAGAGATATATCTGCTGAACTGTTGAAATTAAAAGCAGGTATGACTACATCAGAGAAGCAAACTGCCCCTTCAGGTCCTCACATGCACTGACACTGGAAGAGAGCCCAAGAATTCATTTGTGTGCCTATATATATGTATAAGATATGTGCATGTAAATGTACATATATGTGATGTATGTGTTCTACATATATATGCCTGTGTGTTCTCTCTATATATACATGCATGTATGCGTGCATGCATGTGTACATGTGTGAAAGGGAAAAGGAAAGAACAAGAGGAGTTCCAGTGTTTGTCCTCTATTAACCAGGTCATCTTTCAGACAAGAAAAAATGCTGTGACCAAGCCAAGACTTCTGCTCAATGAGTTAATGCAAAGCCAGAAAATTATGGCAGTAACTGCTGTCTGAGCACGACCAGAATTTGAACTACTCTGTATGTGTGCATTGCTGTATAATCCATTTCCAAATAAGCTGCATTTATGGTTTGGGTAGTGCGCTGAGGAAGGAGGTCATTTGCAGTCCTGAGGCAACAAACTATATCCTTTCCTTGAAACAATGGTAGGTCTCTGGGAGAAAAAAAAAACACAACTGAAAATGCATTCATATTTGTTCAGTGCAGGGAACTGTCACAAGACATCTGAACGTGGATCACACTATGGTGAAGGGCAATAAGAAAGAAAATGGTTGGTAAGAAACTGGTAAACTGTTGTGCTTACTCAATGATTTTAAAGGATTAGGCCACAAATGGGTAAATCCTAAGCAGGAAGTCATTTCATTTAATTGTTTGGAGACAGCAGTTGCTTCTAGAGACAGCAGACTGAAATTACTCCCAAGCTTTTCATTTCCAGCAGCTGAAGCCATATCTGTTCTCAGAGTGAGAAGATACCACTGCTAATAATGCACACCTCCACAGTGCATGACTGAAAGCTAGAACATTACAGTCCTAAAAGTCTGTGTCCTTCAGCAGCAGCAGATGTGTCATGGCCTCTTCCTGCTCCATGACCCCTGATCTAGATCTGCTACTGAGGCTGTGCCTAATGTATCCTTCCCAATGGGTCCTTTGCCATGCTCAGAGAAGGATGGTTAGATGGCTTAGACCTGGATGCAACATGCTCATTTGGTCTAACTGTGTCCTTCCCCACTAGTATCACTTTGTTGCACGAAGTCTTCCACATTAGAAGACCAAGGAACTGAAGTATCTGCCTGCTCATGGAATGGAAGCAAAGATACTCTTTCTTTACTTGAAGTGACTATTTTCCTCTCTGAGGAGCTTCCTGAGCTGTTTCCCAGATTCTCTGTAAGCCTTTAATCTTTGATCTTTGACATTTGTCAGTGATCCTTTGATGAATGATCCTTTACTTTGATTAATTATATCTAGCATCTACACCACTCCTAAGATTTAATCTTTGATAATCTTCAATCTTCAATGCGCATACTGAAAATATAATTATGTAATTCTTTTGATAGCCTTCTCCCAGCCCTTCGCTTCTTTGCTTGGCTCTCTATCTTCTCTATCAGTTATTTAATACTGGTGTTATTGTTTGTTAGTTAGCTGCCCAAGTTACACACTGTAGCCTTTATATAATTTAAGGGCTTTAAAAATTTGCAAGTAGGCTGGTCAGAAAATAGCTGCCCTATCCTGGGTTTATTATTACATGCTTAAACGAGTTGTCCCAAACAAGGAAGACTGAAATGGAAACTCCATCAGAAGACCTGAGAAGATGACAAGTCATGCCAAGTTCAACAACCTGCCCAGATCCTGGGCTCATAAGGGTGCAGACTTAGCTCTTGAAAGAAGCTTTATGAGTTATATCATTGAAGAGAACACCCAGTGATACTGCAGACCCCTGAAAGAAAGTCAGTGTGACCGAAAGAAACTCAAAGCAACAACTATGGACACTGGAATCTCCCTCAATATACAGTTTTAAGGCATTTGTATTTCACCAGTAGAAAACAGAAACTCTCCTTTATGAATAACAGCTATTCTCATTAGCTAAAACTCAATTTTACTTGAAAGCAGTTTTGATGTAAAAGCCTTTACCAGCCCTACAAAGAGTGATAGTTCTCTCTAAAATGTTTTAATAAGACCATTAAGTGTAAACTCAGCAAGTACAATAGAAAGCAATAAATGGCCTGTGCCTGGTCCAGGACTTTTGGTTGAGTTTGCAGACATGAAGAATAGGCTAGTAGAGTCTGGAAAGGATGAAGGAAAGGAAGAACAGAGAGGCATGGATTTGAAATGTGTTTTGTTTTTTTTTTAAACACTGAGTCAAACCAAGAACGTAGGGATCTCAAGGCCAAATTCTTGATTGACACAAAAGCAGTGTAAGCCACATGTCAGGCACGAGTAGATCAGAGAGTTGGCCTGGCTCTACTCTCCTCGCACTGATATGAAGCAGGAGTAACTGCACTGAGGCCAGTAAATAGGTTTTAGAAGAGTGTCAGAGCAGTGCCAGCAGATTTAAGATTGTTTAGGGGATAATGGGTCTTAGAGCAATTTCAGCTCTGGTAGCTGCATAACCTGCGTGAGATGGTAGCCTACGTGTCAAAAGGACAAAAGCAAGGGTGTATCAAGAAAGCAATTAACAGCAGGGAATAAAATAAAGTAACAGGAGAGCCAGCTCCACTTTGCACTCTCCTTTTGTCCCTGCTCTGGACAAATTACACTTGCCTTTTCCTTTCCAGAGGCCACTCTGTTGACGTCTGTAGCATCAGCGGTGGTGCATGAACTTGTAACATCAGTAGTGGCGTAAGCAGTGTTTGGTTTGGCCCAAATTACAGGACGTTAAAAAGCAAAGTGAAAAGGAAGGGCTGCTCTCTTTTTTTTTTAATGCAGTATTAATTGCTTTCTCCTCCCCGGTATGTAATGGAGTCCCTCTTGCAAAGCCCAGGATTAAATTTCATGTTCACAGTTGTCCTAAACCAAGACAGTACCCTTCGGCTTTTATATTTTTATTCTTGTTGGATATAACAAAGCATTTCAATCAGGCCAAGTCACTGAAGAGAGGAATGCCAAAGTAAATAGAAAAGTTTAAATTACTACAGCAAAGGGACCAAAATTTCAGCCAGGACCCGACTTACGGGGATTTCCAAGCTATTCTATAGGGCTCCAGTATATAAATTTTCTAGATTTGACTCACCCATCAATTTTGATTATGCCTCTGATTTATTTCTGATTACCGAGGTCATCTCTGTATTTAAAATGTCATTTATCTTGTCAGGAAGGTGACCAATGGGGTTTGTCAGAGACTTGGGCTGGCCTCCAGCTCTCTCTGCCTTGATGCTGCTGGCAGGGAGCCCGCCAGCCTCCGCCACACCAGGCGAATGGCTGGGTATCCTATAGGACCTCACCCCCAACCCACTCCACTAGGCTGCAGTCCCTGCGTTGCACCCCAATAGGGTTTGCTTTTGCATGCAGACATTCATTATGTGCCATAAAATAGACAGGGTTTCACTTATTTGTTGCCTCGCACTTGAGGCAACGGGCTCATTATCGGAATGTGTTCATTACCCAAGCTAATAAATATTTTGAACATAAAGTATTACCTCCTTTGGGTCTTTGGAAAGAGACCAAAAAATAAACACATCCGTTTCCTATTGTTGCTTTGCAGATATTTTAGGGCCCCCTCTTTATTTTTAACCCTGATTTTTTCCCTCTTATCCAAATGGTGGAAATCTGTGAGGAGTCAACAAGAAGTCACAGGCAATAGTAGGGAAACCTGGACTTTTGGGAACCTCACATCTAGCTTTTCTCTTGTGGGAAAATTTGTAAATAAACAAACAAACAAGCAAAAAAGCCACAACTGGCTGCAAATAGAAGTATTTACTTGTTTTAGAAAAAGATACACACAAAGATCACATGAACATTTCAAAATCCCACTGTTTT
>PPHD01030541.1:0-10297 GCA_002909625.1 Bambusicola thoracicus | reverse complement strand
CCCCCAGCTCACTTTCTGAGAGCTTGTCAGTACTGGCTGTGTATCTGGTTCTGCTGGTCCTCAGCATGCATCCCAGTGGCCAGCTCTGGTGGTAGAAAGGTGAAGTCTGCCAGCTTGGGGCTGGTCCTGATTTCTCACTATTATAGATGATTATTTATTCTTTTTTTTCTCATGGAAAATATGATTAAAACACATCAGCTGGTTAGGAAGTAGAAATATACGCAGCTTTTCCAAAGCCAGCCTATCAAATATGAGAATGATAGGCTTCCAGCTCAATTGCCCTAAAAGCACTAGATGTTCTGAAAAACAATAAAATATTTAAATAAATTTATTACCCTGCCAGTATTTATTTGAATTGAAATTCCCCACTAGGAGGGGAGAACAAGGAGCCTCTGTGAAGTAGAAAACAAGAAGTAAAAACAATCTCATTTGCACTTTTCCTCTCATTTGCTCTCTTTTTATGACAGTAAGAAACTGCAGATGGAGAAAGTCTCATAAATTACTCTGTGCATTGCACAGAAGCAACATTTTGCAGACATTCACATTCTGAGGATGAATTATTTTCAACTATTGAAGTGGATAAACAGTATGAGCCTTCCAGGTCTGCTGTTAAATGCACCACTTCTGCTTTCACTGCAGCCCAGATTTGGAATTGCAGCTGAGTGTGTGGCTGACAGCAGCCCCATCCCATGGCACTATCCATCACTTCACATTCAAGCAGTGCCCATGTCCTTGTGGCAGAACCCAAGTGGTACTGCAGTGTTGCAGTGCAGAGGAACAACTGTGTGAGCCTCTGCGTTCTGAGAGAACTTGCCATGCTGCCATCTTCCTTCCTGGGTTTCCCAGAGCCCTGGGGCAGGCTGGAGATAGGCAGGAACCTTGTCTTTAGCAAGTCCATGCAGTGCTCTCTTTCCACAAGTGGTGCAGTTAAGCACACAGCTGCGTTATCAGAGGGAAGAAATATTTTACAGAAGCGTTTCATTGAGAGGAAATTGTAGCCTCAGCAGTTCTGCATTGTTACTGATGGGAACGTGATCTCTGGCAGACAGAGACCTTTATCATCAAGGCAACTTCTGATTCTGCGTTTCCTTGTCATTTGTTATTTCTTGTTCCCATCTTCAGTCGAGTGTACCTTTGTTTGCTCTCCAAGACCACATGCACCAGCACAGCAGCTGTGTGCATCCATCAGGAAGAAAGACCACAGGCAGAGATGCCCTCCAGAAGAGTCGTTCTGAGATCTCTCCCCAAGTGCAGTTGCTGTTTCCGTGTGCCATACCCAGGCAGTCTGCCCTGTGCAATCCCTGTCCCATCCTGTTGTCTGTCAGCATTTAAAACTCCTCACAGCTGAGAGCCTTCACCTGTGTACCTTTTTGTCCAGTACCTTCCTTCTCTGCACAGACCTGAGAATAACCTCTTCTTGTTTGGTTTGTGTTTTCACCCTATCAGAGCATGTCCAGATGCATCGACTCTTTCTTTCCATGCTGTCATGAGGTCATACTCTTTCTCACGCACCCTTTGAAGCTACTGCAGGGCTGCTTGGGGCTTTCACAGCTGAGACACTTGGTCCTCCATGTGTCTTCAAACAGGCATCAGTGTTGCCCACATTCAGCTGGTGAGGACATGCAGGGGGAGGAGCAGGACAGGGTGGACCCTCTGCTATCTCAGCAACACAGCTGCTTCCCACCTTCCCTTAGTTTATTCCCTTCACAAATTATAGCACTTGGAAATTGGAAAGGAGGCTTTTTCCTGCAGTATTCCCCATCCCCAAGCCCTTTTTCTGGGAGGCAGAGTAGAGGTGTGGAGCATCCAGCTGGTGAAGTTCCCAGACTGTGATCCCTGCTCTTGTAAAGGGCAGTCACACACTACAGGTACAGAGCCGACCCCTGGGGAAGCGCTTGTGTGAGTAATCTCTCACCAATACATAGAAGATATTTGCTTGTCTGTACCTCATCCTGTATTTTTTTTTGTTGGGAGTTTAAAAGAGCTACAGCACTTGTCTGATGCATGTAAATTACCATGGTAACCACTGCATTTCGTGTGCTCAGGGCGTTTTCCTAAATTCTGCAAGAAGCTGTAGCAGTGTTTGTTTATGCAGTTCAGTCAGGTTTCATTAAGCCCATGGCTATCTTGGTTTTTCTTCATGCCTTTTCCCTTTGTTATCCCTATTCATTTTAACTCTGTGTTTTTCTTTTCCTTTCCGTGTATAAGTACTGAGCAGTCATAAGCTTCCATCTAGAACTCTTTCTTGACACAAGAAGAGCAGAGTAGCACTGAACTGTCATCATTTAGGACGTTTACCTCATTTGCAAATTTTGAAGTTTACAAACAGTGTTCTTGAACTGTCACAGTCTCATGAAATTATTCATTATTGAGTGACGATAAACCTTTTGGCTTTGACGAATTTGTTGTAGCATATGGCATAGCACTGTCTATTCTCTTGAGCTGCTGGAAATTTTAACATTAAGCATCCTTTTTGGTCCCTTTTTTTTGTGTGTGAGGTCATCTGTAACAATGGAGCTCAACTTCAGGAAAGCATTTGGGAGAGTAGTAAGTACTCTTAGATCTTAAATGCTGAATTGAAGTAGCTACCTTATCCCTACCTTAATTAAGTTTTAGAAGCTGCTCAGTGTACCCCAGGGCATCAGCAGATAACTCATTGTGTAGTGAAAAGCGTGGTCAGATGAAGTTCCTTTATTTGCTCTGCACACGCTATGGAGACTAGTGATATTTGCTTCCTTAATTTCCACAGTGTCTTCGCAGAGAATTCTTTAGGCACTTCTTGAGATCATCTAGTTCAGGCACATACTTAAAGCAAGGCTAAGTTTGAAATTTGACCAGGTTGTTCAAGGACTTGTCCCACTGAGTTTTGAGCATCTCCAAGGATGGAGAATCCTCTACATTGTTCCAGGGCTGTGCTGTTCCTGTAGATTCATTTGGACACTGACACCAACATTAAGATCACTCCTCATCCTCCTCCCCTCCAGGCTGAACAAACAGTTCAGTTCTCCTGATAAGGGTGGTGTGCTCATCCTCTGCCTACTTATCTCACCTGAGCTACATACCTTCTCAGCATGGCCCTGCCCCATGGATAGGCCTGCCCTGAGGAGATGAAACCAATGGCACAATTGTCCTAGGAATAAGAAGCATTTCTTTTAATTTAGGCTACATGCTATGTCTCCAAATCACAGCTGTGCTTGCTGAGAGCATGGAGCAAATGGGCTAAAACTTCTTTCTTGACTTAAGAGCAGCTTCAGCACTGGAAAAACTGAGTATTGTCCGGAGAACCTAGGAAGTGAAGGGCCTCTTGGTTCCCCTAGTTACTGACAAGGTGTTGATAATTATTTGTTGAAAATAATGAACTTTGCAGTATGACAGGGACCACAGATTATATTCCAATTGCAAACATAATATTTTAATGACAACAATTCTAGGTGTTCTCTGGTTTCCCTCAAGTCAACGAAGGGATTTCCACTGCCTTCCTGAGCATTTTATATGGTGACTGTCTGCTGTCATTGTGTTGACTTGACAATTATGTTTTGTATAGTAATGGAATTTTTGTTAAGAAATCCCAGATTCCTTTATTTCTTTCCACCAGTGACACTTCATGTTCATTAATGATAAGTCAAAACTAGAGAGATAGAAAAGAGATCAAACTGTACCATTGAACAGAAGTTATTTTAGCTGTTTTGTTATCAAGATTATGTAGACATGTCTGCAGAACTTCACCGAAATTCAACAAGTAATTAGTCTTATCTCCCTCAAACATAGAATGCTGTTATTAGCAAAGCATTTAATTAGCTGTCCATTGATGGAGCTGAAAACCATATATCTTATCTGGCCTTTCTCAGTAGTTTTTCTGTAGTTCACAGAGCAACACTTTAAGATTGCACAGAGATTGAATATTATTTTATTGTTAAACACTTTCTGTTAATTGTATTATTATTACCTTCTATTAGTACAGCCGAAAAAATTGCCTTCTTATAAAAGATCATAGACCAAAATTAAACAGATCTGACTTCAACTGTGGTCCAAAAAGGTGGAAAAGTAATATGAAGCAGTCTGTTCTGCAGCATGCTTTAAACTGCCCAAGTGTCAGTACCAGAGCTCCTGCTTCTGCTCAGGCACACAGAGTGAATGAAAGAGAAGGTTAAAACAATGCTTCGGTGCACCATCCTCAAGATATTAGAGGAGTTTTGGATAAGTAAGATGTACAGGAAGGAGGACTTGTGGGACAGTAGATATTGTATGGTGATGACTTTAACACGTCGCAGGAATGTACCTATGATTCCTAGTGATGCAAGTAGGGGTGCAGGCTCCTCTCATGTGGAGCTCAGCACTTTGCAGACCTAGGTCTTCACCTCCCACTTACAGAGTGTTATTCTGGGAAGGCTTCTGTTTATTGGTGTCACTGAGCCATTCTGTGCATGTGTCTGGCTCACAGATCAAGGCCCAGGGTTTTGGCAGCAGTCCTTCACTGTGTCTAATGGTAGATGTCTGCCAGTGGGAGTGAGTGGAGGCTGGAGGGTGTCCCTATGCAGCAAACAGGAATCCCATGATTTGATCAAGACTTGTTGGTCTTTTTCATCATCTGTCCTCTGTAGGACAGTGAGTAACACTGTGCACATTAGTGATGCGTGGAGTTAGCACTCCACACCTAGCAAACAGCATCTGAAGGAACAGAGCTAAAGCATCAATGATGGCAGCTCACAGGTAGAAAATATATTAATATAAAATGTTTCTAATAGCCTTTTCACATAATTAAGTCAAACATAAGTGGTTTAATATAAATTACCATACATATAAATAATCTTTTTTATTCAGTAATGCGATAACACCATTTGTGGGAGAAAATATGAAAACTGAAATTCATTAGGGAAACATTCTGCACTACAATTAGATCTGATGTTGCTCACTGGAGGGTTTCAATTTGTTTAATTCACGTAGATATGTAGACAACGCTGCAGAACAAGAAAAATACAAGCATACATTTAATATTAGCTACATTGCTTGCTCGTGCATACTCGAGTTAAACTCTTGGTACCACATGATTTCAGATTATTTTCATGTGTTTCTAATCAAATATTCATGGTTGTACTCTCACTTATAGTCTGTTCTCCTGGTAAAGAAATGATTCTGGAGTCTACCTTGAAGTACGCCAAGAGCAAGGCCTATGTTAGGCTAAGCACTGGTCTTTTTAATGCAGGAATGGACACCGTAGCAGCAGCTACAACCAGCTGTAAAAAGATGGATGCTGCTTTGGCACAGTTTGAAACTATTGACTTTCCAGTACTGAAACACAGCACTAAGAACCTGTGTGGCACTCACTTCTCATTTGGGCTGGGGAATGAGAAATGCTGTTTACCCAGCAGACCAAATCATCCCAGATAATATCATAGTCCAGATTCAGTTTAGCAGCTATTACCTTGCACAAATATAGTTGTAACATAGTTGCATAGAAGCAAGGGTATTACAATGCAGTATAAACATCACATTCTGCTTCTTCTATTACAAAATAGCTACCACTGATACTGTTCTGCAGTAAAAATACTGTGAAGATTTACTAATACCTGCCTAGACTTGGTGAATAGTATAGAAAAATGTAACATGCTGTACATCAAAGCAACTTCACAAAGTGTCACTGTATTTGAATGTATCAGTACTAAAAATGGAGTTCATAGTATCTGTTGAAATTATTTATCTCATTAAGTTTGCTGTGTTGGGCACAAGGCTTACTCAGTTATTCTTACAGTCGCTTTTGTGTTGATTACTATGCTTCTAAATAGGTCGCTTTCCTAAAATGAAGTGGATTTGTTGGTGCTGCTTATCATTTATGCAGCACCCTCACTAGAAAGAAGTAAATCTGACAAGATCCAACCTCACCTTCATTTCAGCTGGTAGGGAAGAACGGTTCATCGCTTTTCCCCCTTTGAAGTGCCAGGTCTCTGCAATCTCTTTTTAATGATCCAATCGAGAAATAAATATGGAGAAGGAAGGATGTGCTGTGCAGAACTGAAGGCTTCCAGACATTTTGAGGCCACGCCGTGCAGGGCTGGGAGCATCACGAGGTGTGCGCACCGGGCCCCAACTCCATCATGGCCCCGTGCCAGCAGTCAGGCAGGAGCTCCTGCCTCCGTCAGTGAAGCAGCTGTTGGGCAGATGAGCGTGCTGAATTTCAGGTCATTTGATAACTAGGCCAGGCAGCCGTGTTTTGCAGTTCAGCTTGGGTGACACGTAGATGAGGAGCTTCAGCAGCATGATGCGGAATTGCTCACGTTTCTCAACTCCCCTCCATTGTGTTTGGCTGTGCTGGGGGTGGGGAAGCAGGGATCAGCCAGGTCCCATCCTTGGCAGCTAGAGAGCAAATGCATCACCAGTCTGATGCTTCTGATGTCAGGCATCGTTATTTTTCCAGCTTTATGATGAGTGTGGTTCCTATTTAGAGTATCACATCAGGAACTGAATGGTGGCTGCAGGCCTGGTAGGCTCTGCTTGGCTGAGCTAGTGAATTGTGGCTCTGAGTTCAGTGCTTCCAAAGAAATGTTCGTGCCCGTGTCAGGAACCAACAAGGAAAGCTTCCCAGTTCCTTCAATGGGAGTACCTTAGAGGGGACACACAGGGGGGCCACAGGGAGCTCAGAGAGGAGCAGCCCCACAAAGCTGCTCATAAGGAAAGTGGCAAGGCTTGCTTGGGGCTGGGGAAGGCTTAATGTAACATTGTGGGGAAAGTAGTTGGAAATATCATGGTAATTTTCTCAGCTTGGCAGGCTTTTGAGCTTTAACAGATTCCCAGAAGAGTGAAGCAGATCTTGGGTGTAAGGAAGTGATAACCAGTGATGCTAGATTCCTTGATTTTTAGATCCAGCAGAGCTCATTGAAGTTGTCTGCTCTCACCTCTGTGCACAACACAGACCTGCAGTGTCCTGCTGTCACAGGTTCTGTACCAAGAACGTAATGCCATTTGGGCTAGAACATTTCATAAAGACACAATCTTGATTTAATAACTACATGGGATAGAGAACGTAGTACCTTCCCATTAAGTGTTCCTGAGTCACTCATCACTGCCAAACACCGCATCTGGGAACGCTCCTCTCCTCACTGGTGCTGCTGCGTGAGTCCCAGTGTGGACCCCTGGAGGTGGGTCAGGATGCTGCTGGTGTGCTCCACTTCTGGGTGGGGGTTCAGAGTGGGGCTAAGGAGGGATGCTTGGATAGTGAAACAACCCCAGGGTAAGAGATATGGGGAATAAAGGCAGGGCTGCCAGAGATTTCAAGAATAACCTCAAAGAGCCTTTTTGCTGTGAGTAAGGCTGGGTTTAACATGGTTTAAAAGATTTATCTGCTCTCCATTCCTCCAAGCTTCTCCTTGTGATGCAAAGCATCTACAATTTCAAATGGTAAGAAGTTAAGCAGCAGAAGAAAGAGCAGGGCAGCAGTTGTTGTGACAGAGAGCAGACTGCAGGAGCTGCCCATCGTATTAGAGGTGGCAGCTGAGTCTTGTTCACTGCATTTCAAAGAGAGTTCAGCCTCCAAGGCTAAGCAGATATTTTTAACTCCTGTGCTGGGAGGGAACATGTACGCACTGTGTCACAGGTGTCTCACAGCCACTAACCACACCAGCCTCCTCTCAATAGGGAAAGCCAGGTTTTGGGACAGAGCTCGTCTAAAAGCAAAGCGATGATTAAACCTCCTTTAGCCTGTTTCATGCGAGAGAGGTCCCGCTGTGGCTGGCAAGGCAGAGCCCAGCAGAAGTATATTATTGATGACAGGTTTGCTCACAGCACTGGGCTCGAGAGAAAAGGCGCACCCAGCAGTGAGTCATGGGCACCGAGCAGCTAGCCACAACACATGGTGATATTCAGGTTTCTAAACCCTCCCTGGATCTGTGGGTATTTTGGGAGAGCTTGTGGCTTAGTCACTGAGGATAAGACTCGTCACAGCTATATTTACAAGGCTGAAAGTTAGATGTGGAGTCAAATCCAAGCTCCTCCCGTAAGCTGGGCAGACATGCCACCAGGGGAGGGTTCATCCCTCCGTAGGGTTGGCGTTGATAGCTGGTGATGCAGCTGTGTTCACAAAACTGAGTTTTCTTCTGAATTGCTCTTGCTTGCCTCTGTACAGGAGTTTAGCAGGTTTGAGGTTTTCCTGAAGGCTTCTCTTTGTACAAAATGTACGTCACAGTCAGCCCGAAATGCCTGCTCTGACTCTCAGGGAACAGNTTCCTGAAGGCTTCTCTTTGTACAAAATGTACGTCACAGTCAGCCCGAAATGCCTGCTCTGACTCTCAGGGAACAGAATGCACTTTGTGAATGTTTTCAAGTGAATCATAATCAATGTGCAAGCTTACATTAATTAAAGTCGAGCCCTCTGAGAACTGTCGAGTCCGTGACAGCACTTCCTTTGTACCGAATGATCTTAATAGCTGCGTAGCATAGTCCTCAACATTTTCAATCAATTAAATCAACTAAACTTCTGTGTAGAAGACCATTTAGGAAACAGTGTGCTATAATCAAGTTATGTTTCTAGTGGCTGTTCTTACTGNAATGCACTTTGTGAATGTTTTCAAGTGAATCATAATCAATGTGCAAGCTTACATTAATTAAAGTCGAGCCCTCTGAGAACTGTCGAGTCCGTGACAGCACTTCCTTTGTACCGAATGATCTTAATAGCTGCGTAGCATAGACCTCAACATTTTCAATCAATTAAATCAACTAAACTTCTGTGTAGAAGACCATTTAGGAAACAGTGTGCTATAATCAAGTTATGTTCCTAGTGGCTGTTCTTACCATGCCATGGGCTTCTGATGGGCAGCAAAGAAATTTGGGAGAAGATCCATCAGCTTCATGCAGGAGCCCCAGCTCACTGTGGGCTCAGCCATGATTCCTTGCAGGGAGCAGCTCCAGAGAGAGGAGCAGCATGTTTTCTGCCACCTCCAGGTCTGCTCCATGCAATCTCACACCAGCTAAGTTGTTGGGGATTTGAGTGCTGTCTGTAGAGTCACAGTCATCCCATGAGCGTGGTTTGTTATTGGGAAGCCCTTCAGCTCTCTGCAGCACAGCATCCAGGAGTCCTTTGGGAGTGGAGGTTGGGAGCAAAGAGAGTCAAAAGCAAGAGTTAAACCTCGTCCAGTGTACACAGCTTCTGCAAACAGGACAAAGCATTTGGCACTTATCCTCTACAGAAGAAACCAGTTTCTATCTACAGGACTATAATGGTATGGCAATGGGACAACCGTGGCTCTTTTAGTGTATTTTGTCCAGCTGAGTGTATTTTGCCCAAACAGACGTTTACTCTTTTCCTTCTTGAATGTTTTCCAGAGCTCTTTAGAGTACGGACTTTTCAGAGTGCTAGTGGATAAAGATGCTTCTAAAATCAGAAAACCGAGCACTCAGTTCACTTGATAGTGTTATTTCAGTTTTGGCATGACTTTTGTATTTTTAACTGTTAAGTGGTTCCCAAAGCATGGAAAATGAATATTGGGTATAAAAAGGGAAAGCAACCTTTCCAGTTAAGGGCAAAATGTACAGAAATTAAAACGACACAGTTGTATCAGTAGCATATTGGCTCCTATGGACTCAGTCACTAGATATAAACAGTAGTTGCTCAGACAGCTAATTACAGACTTCCTGCAGTAGGCTTCATGTAGGACAGCCACCCACCTGCCTGCTAGCACTTGCAGGATTAGAGCTGTCCGTTACCTTCACTGCTATGGACTGTAGTGTTACAGTTTGCCAGCTTCTGTTTTTAAAACGAAACAAAACACATTTTTCTAGTGCATCTCCTTTCTGAGGGCTGCTGCACCACGTAAGTGTGGGGCATCACAAGCAATTCTCAGCCTTTTCAGCTGACTCGTTAGAGGTGTATGTTTGTCAAAATGCAATTTGTACAATTGATTTCCTATTACATGGATTACAAGAGAAGTTAGTTATGGGAGTTTGCCTTCTAGCCATTTGGGATGGATTCATGATTATAATAGGGTCAAGGTTGCTTTTTATGTAGAAATCAGAGATGGTCCATTGAATTGCTACTTAAATTATCTGCACAGCAACTGCAGGTACTGCTAGTTCAGGAATCATCTGTCCTGCTGGAAGCAGGCTGGCCTGTAACCTTGTGAGAAAGGGTCAGATAATGATAGTTAGAAATTGTGAGATTTCTGCTTTGTTTGTTTGTTTGTTTGTTTAATAGCTATATAGGTCTTATAAGAGCATTTGAACTCAATGTTTGCTAGTTTGTTTTCTCAAACTTATACAAATATTAATAATATTTAGCAAATCATAAGTTTGTTTGTCCAAAGCAGGAAGC
>PPHD01030537.1:0-10298 GCA_002909625.1 Bambusicola thoracicus | reverse complement strand
ACTGGAATAGGCTCCCCAGGGAGGTGGTTGAGTCACCATCCCTGGATGTGTTTAAAAACTGTTTGGATGTGGTGCTCAGGGACATGATTTAGTGGAGGGTTGTTAGAGGTAGGATAGTATGGTTAGGCTGTGGTTGTACTCAGTGATCTTTAAGGTCTTTTCTGACCTGATTGATTTTATAATTCTATGATTCTATCAAACCTAAAGGAAATATAAGGCCCAAGAACTCTCCCTTGATTATGACAAGAAGTGGTGTCTTACATATTAATAATCAGGTTTAACATGATTTCAATAGCATGAAATCTAACACAAAAGGAAAGCATTTGCTGAGGCAAAGTGGTAAAAAATACTAGCCTGCAGTTTTGATCGTACACAGAAATGTTCACAACATGCTTTTCTGTATGATGAACAGATAAATAAAATTGGACATAAAGAATTAAAAACATTTGAAAGGTAAAAATAACCTGTGAGATGTGAGAATTAACAGGAAAAAGAGAGAGAAAAAAGTTTACAGTTACATGCTAGGAGGGATTACATGATTTTGTAGAGGTCAACTTGTCACAGTGTTCTAGCAATTTCTGGCATTTTCCATATTGCAGACTGTTCTGTGAAAGTTGATGTACAAATGCAGACTTGGTGAGTTCCCTGAATAGAAAACATATACCATCAAACAGTATGGGTTAAGAGGATGAGATTCCTCACACAGGCCATTAGCAGGAGCTGCACCAAGAGACAAGGATGGAGCTGCCAAAAAAATTGCTTACGTTGTCTGCCAAGATGCCAGATGCTGCTGCTAAGAAATAAAAATAAAAAGCTGTTATCCAGAATTGGTACCAGAGCTTCATGTCTGCATTCCACTGAAGAGAAAAAACAAACAAACAAACAGAGGAAAGTAGTATCTTCACTACTGAGCAATTACAGATCTATTTTTTTAAATGTAAATGTATACACAGATACTCACAAATGCATAAATTTATATTAGAATAGTGTATGTATAAATAAAGTATGTATTCATACACACTTGTGCCTTACTTAGTATATATGCTCCAAATGTAATGACTTCTATTTTATTACATTGGTCCAAATGTGAGAGGTGGATGTTAGCAGTATGAGAGAAGTGGCTGAACCTTCCTGCCAGTATTCCATTGCATTTTGTTGCCATGTGACAGATGGCAGCAGAGGAGCTGTCTGACAAAGTGAGGTGGTGGATGGGGTGTTTCAGCAGTCGTGACAGTGGCAGCAGGTTGCCTTTGCTAGTGCAGATTTTTATGAGCATGTCATGCAGATTATTCATTGCAGGTGAAAATGCGTAGCCGGTGGTAGTGACTATGTTGAAAAAGAGTGTTTTGTTGCTGAGAATTTGCTCTATCAAACAGTGTTATTGTGCTCTTTGTATCTGTTGTTTCCACAGAAATAAATAGGAGCATTACTACTGTCAGAAATGGGAATAAATGCTTAATTCTATGTAGTTCTGAGCATTGAGAGTTTGAATAATGAAGAAATTTGATTAATCAGCTTACAGAGCTGTGATCAGTGGTACAGAGTCTAGTTGGTGGTCTGTAACTAGCAATGTTCCCCAGGGGACCCTTCTCGATCCTATCTTGTTCTGCATCATTGCTAATGACCTGGATGAAGGGACAGAGTCCACCCTCAGCAAGTTTGTTGATGATATAAAGCTGAGAGGAGTGGCTGTCACACAGAAAGAATGTGCTGCTACTCAAAAGGACTTGTAAAGACTGGAGAGTTGGGCAGGGAGGAATGTGATGAAGTTGAACAAGAGAAACCATAGAGTCTTGCACCTGGGGAGGAATAACTGCATGCATCCATACAGATTATTGGATGACCTGATAGAAAGGAGCTCCACAGGGAAGCACCTGAGTGTGCTTGTGAACAACAGATTGATTATGAGCCAGCAATGTGCCCTAATAGCCAAGAAGGTCAATGGTATCCTGGGGTGCATTACAAAAAGCATGGCCAGCAGGTCAAGGGAGGTGATTCTCCCCCTCTGCTCTACCCTGGTGAGGCCACATCTGGAGCAGAGTGTCCAGTCCAGGACTCCTGGATTCAAGATAGACAGGGAACTTCTAGTGAAAGTCCAGTGAAGGGTCACAAAGACGATGAGGGGCCTGGAGCATCTCCTGCATGAGGAAGGGCTGAGAGACCTGGCATTATTTGGCCTGTAGAAGAGAAGACTGAGAGGGGATCTCATAACTGTTTATAAATATCAGAAGTGCAGGAGTCAAGTTAATGGGAGTGGAATCTTTTCTGTGGTAAGCAACAATAGAACAAAGAACAATGGGCAGAAACTGGAAGATGGGAAATTTCATGTAAACATGAAGAAGAGCTTCTTTGCTATGAGGGTGACAAAGCACTGGAACAGGCTGCCCAGAGAGGTAGTGGAGCCTTCTTTCCTGAAGGTATTCAAGACCCATTTGGATGCTTTCCTGTATGACTTGCTGTAGAGAAAATGCTTTAGCAGGGGGCTGGATTTGATGATGTCCAGGGCTCTCTCACAACCCCTACAATTCTGTGATTCTGTAGTGTTATAAATACTTTCCTTTCCTTCCATGATTTTTTTTCTATTTACATACCTGCAGAAATTCCCATTTCTTGCTTTATGTCTAATCACTAGAGAATGAAAAAGTCTTCAGAGTTCTGCAAATATGTATCGATCATCCAGGTTTTCTATAATGTTAGCAATTGGCTTTGTGTTTCTACATCTGAATGAATGTTAAGGGGAGAAAACTGAAATTTTCTTGGCAATATACACAAAATAGTTTTTGCTAACAGACATCTTACAGTTCAGTGGCAGTAGTTTTCAAAGAAACTGAATGGGATTGTAAGACCTGATTTCAGTGAAGCCCATTCTGGATGGACATACAGGCTTCACCTGGTCTTCAAGTTCTGATCCAAATCTGTTTATCTCAGTGAGATTTTTCACTGTGGGCTCTGCTCCATATCAGCAGCGAAGAGGTTCTCAGCTCCTATTTGGTCTTGAAGATTTGTATGGAAACGAGATGAAGTCAGTTCTCACCGTGTTTCAAAGGAGAGCTGAAAGCAGAGAGCCAGGGCTTCTCCTGTGTTGATGGTCTGCCACCTGGCTGCAGGCATGGCTGCGAACTGCAAGTCAGGGGTCCCTGAGATGAGCATAGGAACAGGGTACACTGTTATGATACAGTACAGGACTGTGTCTGAGACCTCCCTTTCTGTCAGTAAATCAGCACAGTCAGCGCAGCTCTGCTGGTGTCCCACACTTGCACCCTTCAGATAGTATCAACTGAATTCAGGCATTCCCTGAAACCTGGGAGTTGCTTATGCCAAGCGACAAGAAAGAAAAGTCATGCTCGAGACTAATGTACAGCCCACAGGGGCTGGAGAGGCACTGAGGCACTCACATTCCCTTTGAGTCTGCAGCTCACCAAGCTTTAATCCCAGCTGAGAAATCAGAAAAAAAAAAGAAGCCCTGAACACAGGATACATTTGTCTTCACAATGTTTCTTTCTAACATAATATATAAGCGCTTATTTTCAGTCTATATTTCTGTTAAGACATATATTTTGTGACTCTGTCAGCATATGAAAACAAAAGTATATTTTTCTGTGCATCAGGAAGAAACTACACTTGGTTTCTGCATATTTATCTAGTTGTAAAATGCAGTTAGCAGGAGAGAGAATTTAAATATCTTATGAACAGCTTTTTAAATCACGGTAATTAATATTATCATATATTCAGAGATTATATTTTCACCTTAGATTTAAACATCTTTAATGAAGACATCTTCCTTTCCTCTTTGATACCGTTCTTGTCTGTTGTTTTGTACCTCATCCATCAGCTGGTGAGTCATCAAGCTAGTATCGAAGTCCGTGTCAAGGCAAGTATCACACAGAAGTAAAGCTATTTCACAACACTTCAGTAATATACAATGCAACCAGGTTAAAGAAAAAAAAAAAAAAGGAAAAGAAAATAGAAAAAAAAAAAGGAAATTGCTTTAGGATAGTATATAATACATTGTAATCATAACATCTATCCTTATTTTGCATGCAAAAGAATTGGAGAAGTGAAATGTTAACTAGAAGATCTTAGCCTCTGTCATTCTAAAAACTGGAGCAGAACAATAGCATGTACTTCCCTTCCGCTTTTATAGTAATACCAGCTGCTTATGATTCACATTTAGCAATTTTTATGACAGACTGTTATAAATGGCCTTTAAGAAAATAACAGGCTGTAATGTTTTGAATTGGAATGAACAAATTTATAGCTTGCCACTTTTACATAAAATTCTAGGCCTGTAACAGTTTCCATAAGGAGAGCTTTGAAGTGCAGACTGTACCAAAACATGGTCTTTTGACTTCAGTGCAAGTATAGGTAAAGAAGGAACATGACTGTGTTTCAGAGGTGACTGACTCTAAAAATGCAGAGAGATATTAGAATACTGAACTCTTACCACAGCCATCGAAGTGCATTACTGAATTCTGTTTCTCCCCATTAAGAACTTCAAACACCCAGCACTGGGGAACTTGAGAGAGCCATACTGAAACATTTTGGTGAAAATATATGCAAAGCTTGCCTTCTTCCTACTTGGAGGCCTGGATCCTGGAACCAATTTGGCTGTTTTTAAATGTATGAGCAGCACCAAGGATGGAACCTAAAGTAAGAGGAATGAATGTGCCAGCACCTTGCTGTGGTCACTGACACAGTGACGATAAGCATCTTTTCAGGAATGTTACCACTGAGCTTTCTTTGAAACTGCTTTTAGACATTTCCTTGGCAAATTCCAGTACTATCACTGCAAATGATAATCAGAAAAATATCTCATGTAACAATTTATGGCAGCATTCAAAACTAGATTCCATCCTTCCATTATTTAGACAGCTCAATTCTGCCACTGAGTCTGTTGCATTGTTAAGATAAACTTCACAAAACATCATATCGTTACCACAATAATAATGTCAGTTCAGTTGTATAATAATAATAGTGCAAGTTCAGCTGTGTACAGAATTTTTTAATATTCTGAACAAGGGTGTTTAAACATAATTACCTCAAACGTAATGAATGACTAGAAATTACTTTTCCTAGGTCTAGTATCTATTTCCTCAGTCAAACTGGATATTGAGTAAAACTAAACAAATCCAATAGGAAGTGTTTTCTAAATTAAAAATGAAATTAAAAAGTAACAACGCTACACAGCCATCATGGGCTGCAGTCCAAAATGTGCTGTAAGACTCAAAACAATCTAAATGTTCTTGCTTTTCTGATAATTACTTCATACAGTTTTGTGGCTTTTGCAATTACAAGAAACAGCATGCATATCAAAGCAGGTATTGTATTACAAAGACGATGCGAGGCAAATGTCAATATAAGAAACTTTCTCAGTGACAGTGAAAGAACTGTATTAATCCCATTTAAAGCCTTGACATAAGTGTTGCATATATCTTGTGTTGATCCTCCACAAACAAGAGATCTTTTTATACTTAGTGAAACGTCTGCTTATCACCTATTGTATTGTTGCACTTTGTGATAACAGAAGACTGTAGTCTAAGTCTAATTCTGTATATGAGTACACACATTTCTGCTTGCTATTCCTGACACTGAGTACTCAGTGCAGAACAAAACAACCTGTAGGTATGCCACCACATAGACAGGAATGAAATGTTCCACTCCTTCTCTTTGTTCCAGGTTTCTGAGTGCTATGGATCTTGCAGTGCTGATTTGCAGGGAATGGTGGGAGAGTTGTTGATTTGTTACAATATTCAGGAGTAATATCCAATACCCACAATACTATTTGCCCTTCAAGCTAACAAATATATTTCCAGTTTAGCATTTTGTTTTTCTCTGTTCTTTCTATTATTCTAACTGCTTTAGTATCTCTATTTAAGCCAGGTGTATTTTGGGCAGCTGTCATTTCCACAAAATTTTTGAGGTCTTTACAACAGAAGATCAGCACATATATAATGGTTAATCCAAATACTCTGAGTTTATGTTGTCACAAATTATGGAGAAAACATTTTGAAACCTTAACTGAAAATTCAGTGATAAGTATTGTCTCTATATTTATGTCTATGTAAGAAGTAGAGAAAATAGCGTTTTCTCTAAGAAAAAAAGTCACCTGGAAGGACACTGTGTTTTCAGTATGCAGAAAAGGCATAGCATTAAGTTGGTGATGGGAGAGAGAGGAGGAGACAATAAAGCATCCTCAAAATCCTTTGCAAGTGTTACCAGCTGTGTGAAGACTGAAGAAATTAGAACCTCTTGTAAGGAATCTGTTCTGCTAGGGAGCCATTCATGTGTTTTATAGTGTGAGCAGGATATGTTTGTGCTGAAATACTTTGGACCTTTCTACAGCAGAGGACATGGCAAGTCCCTGTGAAATCTCCCATAAAGACATACTGCATGATCACAGGAAATATTTTCCCAGTGTTTGTTGTTGTTGTTGTTTGTTTTTGTTTTTTTTTCCCAGATTTTATTCTTGTATTTAATAAAGATGTGTTGTGACTCTTTCTTAAATGAAGCATTTAGAAACTACATATTTAGCTGGTATATCTTAGCACGGTTGTAAAGCTTTAACAGAAGTTATCTGAGACCATGAAAAGCTGACAAGATACAATTCCATTTTCAATGCAGTATATCTTCCAATAGATGTTATATGTGGTAATGGTCACACAATTTAATTAATCATGATACTGTTACTCAATAATTAAGGAGAGACTATCAAAATTGTAGTCAGACACCTAAAATATCACTTGCACAAAATACTGAAGTGATTACACTAGGCTGTAAATTATTAATATGCAGTCTTGGTATCATGAATTTGACAAGTAGCAGTGGAGATTGGTCACTTTGACCTGCATACTGAACATAACGATGGACAGGCACCTATTAAGTAATATCTGTTCTTCTGCATTAGTTAGAAATATATCCTGATCATAATAGCATCCAAGTTATTAAAATGCCAGGCTGTCTAAATTCTCAGTAGACATTCATCTAACGAAAAGACTAGAAGAATGTTTAAATGATGTCTTGAATTTCATTATAGCATCTCCTCTATAGCATTTCCCAATGCTGCATAACAGGCTGATGAAAATAAAGTGGTGAATGGTATTCACAGAAATACAACTCTGTGGAAGGGATGTTTTATGAACTAGCTTATTTGTTTGGAAAATTTTGATGACGTCAAAACATGAAGGTAAATGGGCTTCGAATAACTGGGAGATCTGCGGTTTTAGTGAATCACGCTAGTGAATTTTACCAGATTTAAATTGAAATGGGAGAATATTTGGTATTGTGTAGCTTTTTCCTGTATTTAATTCATTATTAATCATTTATGTCTGTGAAATGGTTCGTTTCAGATACCTTTCGTGTTTTGGGATGCTCTGCTACCAGGAGAAACTATGCTTTATCGCACATATAGGCCTTAATTGTGTACAAGAAGATAAAAATATCCCAGAATGCAATTCACAATAGCCCAGAGTGGAAAATCAGAAGCTACTCTGGCCAAAAAACCAAAACCCTGGGGAGTGAGATTAGGCTGTAGTCACATCTGTCTCCATATTTGTACCACATCTACCTCAATGGGCATTTAGCACATAAAGTCCTGAATTCCCTTCTGAGGTCAGATGTTTAAGCCTGGCCTTTCCCTAAAAACTCATCTGACATCAACAGACAATTTTTTAAACCTATACTTAGCAGATACACAGATCTACTGCTTCAGCTTTGCCATTTCTGCATAGGGAAGCTGGAATCCACAGCATCACCTCTGCTCTTCCTTCTCCCCTCAGTGTTCCTCATGAATATGATACACACGCAGCCTTAGCACATTAAGGGGTATGAAAACCATTTTGGTGAGCCTAGAATCAAGCCAAGATCCCATTTTGCATGGGCCACTGAGCAGATTAGGGAGAGAGAGGCCTGCTGGCTCTCTATGTAGGCACTTTCTCAGTAAAGAAAGAGATATCTAACCCTCAGTGCCTGATACAACAAGGAGTTTAGCAATTTTGAGCATGAAATGGGTATGAAGACAGACCAATGCCACTCTTGATAACAAGGATAACTAAAATATTTCTAGGTACCTTTTTCATTGTCAAAAAGCTTCCCTACAGTTGTTAGGCATTGACACTGGAAAACTGGCATAGAATATCTGAACTTCTCTCTCTCTTTCTCCTTCAGCTTTTCCTTATGTTGCTTCCTGCATTTTCCCATGCCCAGCTGAGCTGACTGAACAAGTCAAATAAGAGAGGTGAGTCAGAACAGTGTGGAGGTACTGCACAATCACACCACGGCTCTTGTGATGCCTATCTGGGGCAACAGCTACCTTCAGTATGTTGCCTTTCTGAGAACCTGCTGACAAGTAGTGTTTTAAATCATTTCATCTGTATCTGCAACTGAGCCTACAGTGTATCACTCACTCTCTAATGCTCTTTTGATATCCAGACAGTCGACAGTTTTTCTTTTATATTTCCTTTTCATTTCCAAATCATGCTCTCTTTCAGAGTAGCAGGCATGCTCTAAGAATGAGAATTGCTGTGAAAAGATCTGGTGGAAGCACAAAACCAAAATCATTTCTGAAGCACAGTCAAAAAAGAGCTGCTTTGCTGTATCAAAGCTTAGGGAAATGTATTTGATGCAGTTTATCAGCTTTGTATAAAAACAAAGGTTGGCATAACTGAAGATTATGCACATCAATTCTATTTGATTGGCTTCTTACAAGGTTCACATTTTTTGATAAGTTTCTTAATTAAAAGGTCTTTCAAACCAATGTAACAATGTATTCTCTGGAGTTATCCAGGTTTTGGTTTCCATCCCTTAAAAGGCAGTAAAACACACCCCTGGCTATTCTCTTCTCCCTGGGAAAGGACTCCCGCTTCAGCCTGTACTTTAGGTAGTTTAGCTATTCTAGTAGTAATGAGATGACCTGTCTAGCTCATAAGATTAGACTGGTACTGCATCTGTAAGCATCAGGAAAGTTTAATAAATTCATTAATTTGAACGTTCTTATGGAATTTATCATATCCACTGATTGCAACATATCATTCTCTAGCAGAATATTAAATTTAGTCCTCCAATACTATGCTAACATCAGTAAATAGGAGTGTATCTGTAAAGAAAACAAACAAATAAACACAACAAAATGATGCAGACACCCCCGGATCCTTGCTATATGTATTTCAGTGGTTTAACTCTGACTAGCTCCAGTCTGTCAAGGACTGCACGACCATCAGTTGTCCATTAGGTGCTTCCATGGGGCACATCTGTCTTGCCATTCTGTGGTGCAAACTAAAGCATGGTAAATGACCTAGTGAATGGCAACCTTCCTCATGGCATGGGGCTTGGAATTAGATGATCTTTAAGGCCTCTTCTAATCCAAGCCATTTTATGATTCTACGAAATGGGGATAGCTGGGAGAATTGTTTTAATTATTAATCAAGTAGGGAGAGGGGGATGATCGTCCCTCTCTACTCTGCCCTCATGAGGCCCCATCTGCAGTACTGTGTCCAGGTCTGGGGGCCCCAATACAAGAAAGACATGGAGCTGTTAGAAAGGCTCCAGAGGAGGGCCACAGAGGTGATCAGAGGGCTGGAGCACCTCCCCTACAAAGATAGGCTGAGGAGCTGGGCTTGTTCAGCCTGGAGAAGAGAAGGCTGCGGGTGACCTCATTGCAGCCTTCCAATACCTAAAGGGAGCCTACAAACAGGAGAGGAGTCAACTCTTGACAAGGATAGATAATGGCAGGAAAATGGGAAATGGTTTTAAGTTGAAGGAGGGAAGATTTAGGTTGAATGTCAGGGGGAAGTTCTTTACCAAGAGAGTGGTGAGATGCTGGCCCCGCCTGTTGCTGGGGGGTTGGAGCTTGATGATTCTTGAGGTCCCTTTCAACCCAAGTCATTCTATAATTCTGTGGTTCAATTACATAGAAAAAGGGAAGGTTCTTAAACAAACTATATTTGATGTGTTCAAAGGCATCTCCAAAATATTGTCTAAATACCCTATTACTCCTTATTCATATGACACTAATGAGAAATGTCATGCAATTAATTTATATTCTCATTCCTAGCCCAATTTTAAAGAAACTAAACAAAGAATTATGTGTACCTTAAAGGAAAATATTTTTGTCCCATCATAAGCATCAAAGAAATACTTTTTTTTTTTTTTATTTTATTTCAATTGTAATACTTTTTAAATTTTCATATATGTAGCACAATTCTGGTAGGTAAAAGTAGTTTGCATAGAAAATACTTTTACTACTCTTAAATATTATCTCCTCCTGTCCCCCCTCCCTTTTTTTTTTTTTTTTTTTTTTTTTT
>PPHD01030536.1:0-10298 GCA_002909625.1 Bambusicola thoracicus | reverse complement strand
TAAAAAACTATTTGTAATTATATAGATATACGTTATTAACTTTAGTAGGTATGTGTATAGTAAGTCATGTTCTAAGGGGAAAAAGAGGAGTGAAGTTCCTAGTACCTAGTACCCTTCTGTTTGTATATTTATACTGCGAGTTCAATGAAATTAAAACAAATTACAGTAAAAATTTTATTTTTAGTAGAGACTAACCTAAATCACACAAAATAGAGTATATACATCCCTAGAGTAATTCTAGTGATTTTTTTAGGGATTAATTTGTCCTAATACATGCAACAGCTCATAACCCTTTATGAAGATTATACTCACTAATTTAAATGGTAGTAGAGAGCTCTGAATTCCTTGGGAACCTATAAATGGTCCCTCAGAACTCATCAGATGACTGTGGTTCTCTCTAGCACAGGGTTCTGAAAGAATTACATTACTGTTTAATTTGCAAATAAGCTGCAGAGCTATTCAGGATAAACTAATATCCACCATTAATTTTTATATTAAGTAAGATGAAGAAATATTACATGACAAAGAAAGTAGAAAGTTCATAAAAGTTTTTGTGTAAACCAAAGTAAAGCCATCACAATAGAGAAATGCTCCCCAAGCTGGCAGAAATTGCTGCAATACTCCCAGACTGAGAGTATAAAGCCAAGAGATGGGAGTCCTGATGTTGCTAGTTCTACCACACTTATTACTCTTAAGTTTATTGTAAGAAATTGCAAAGGTTTGCTACTCCCCTGGCTATTAAGAGGTTGGTTTATAATCTAAGAACTAAGATACAAGAAGAATTAAAAGGTCAAAAGTGTTGTCTACAAGCAAGAGATGAGAGTACCAAGATAACATGGCAGAAACTTTGTTGGTAATTGAAAAATTGATAAAATTGACTGAACATTGCTTAGATTGAAAGGATTGGCTGAATGGGGACAGAATACACGCAGAGCTCTGGGGAGTGTGCTAGAACTTATCTGTCTGAACATGCAATCGGAACTCTGCTTAGTGGCTCTGCCAACTCATGAAACAGCTATCCACATGCTAGTTACATTGTAACATACAGTTTTTTAGTGCTTACTTGTTCATACTTTTTTAATATTAAGTGACTACCTCCAATCTATTGAATTGCTTTCAGTATTATCAGAGCAAGTATTACAAAATCTAAAGTTTCTTGAGAAAGACTGAAAAATTTCACAAGACCGTCACTTCAAAGGGAACCAAACTGAGTACTAACATGAAGCTGTGGAGAACTTAGCTATTGTACTCCTCTTTTAGGACCATCCTGTAAATTACATAGAAACTGCTTATGAGAAGGTTAACTGATGCTTTCTGGTGTGAATATGGAGGTCACCATATGGCCCTTAAAGAGACAAGGGGAAGGGTATCCACGTGGTGATTTTCTTTAAGTATTATATTATAATTGGTACTGTTGTATTTTCTCAAATATGAGCTGCTATTTTAATAACTAACTGAATTTAAATAGCTTAAATAATTTATATAATTTAAATAGCTCAGAATTGAGAAAACATTTATGATTATACAATTACAATAAAATGTATTTCAGTACATGGTTTAACTGCCCTGATCATTCCATTCAGGAAGCAGAAAAAAATTAGCAGTTTCTTAAAAGTCACTCAGAAATATGCATTGAGCAGTCAATTCAAAGGGAAATTCTAAGGAGAAAGTTGTGCCTGAAATTCCTCCCTCAAACTCAAGCCAACTGATTTTTTTCAACTCAATACACCTTGAAATTAGAGCTCAGAGATCTGCACAATCTATCAGAGCTGAGAATGGTGCAGTTCTTTGAAATGAAGATGCTGGATATTTTATCCATCTTTCCCACAGTTCCTAACAAAGGAGCTGTAACACTGCTCTAGAGTCACAAATAAGAATTTGAGGTTTTGTCCTCCTTTATCTCTGCAGTAAACCTCACCTTTGTTCATTACAATCAATATGCTTGTGCCTTCATCTTCATGGTGAGTTGTATTTTAAGGTGTATTAAATAAACTTCCAGATAGTCAAAGAAGCAGAATTTGTTAAAAAACTGTAGTGGGCATTTAATAAACTTTTCTTGAAAAAATATATGCATATTAGAAATTTCAGATAGTTTGAATGTTTTTGTTTGATTTTTATCTCTTTTCATAACGTTCATTACTGACATTTTCTTCCAATTAAGGTCTGATATATACAATTTTCCTGAGAGGTTCTAATTTACATCAGCAAAATACAGTTATCCCTCAGGTACAGAACACACACAACAACATGGCAACTGATGATTATAACCATATATATGTATTTGAAATCTAAAATAATATTGTATGGAGAACTCTATCAGGAAGAATCATTAAGAAAAGAAATAATGACAACTATTTTGAATTAGATAGCATAATGAAATATTGCAAATAAAAGGCAAAATAAATAAAACAAAGCAGAGAGTATGTTTTAGAGGGAAGTAATAAGATGCAATAAAAATGGTGGTTACTCATTTTCTGTATACCGTTTTGGAAATAACCAATATACAAAATATTTCAATTGTATGAATAATTAGTAAGGATTAAATACCAACACAAAAATATTGTAGCAATACTGCAATCCTAATTACTAGAAAAAAATATTATTTAATAAAACAAGTTTAATTATGAGTGTAAATAGACTATCTCTGGTAGAAACAAAACTTATCTGCTTTACTGTTCATGATCATTTCATAATTTAATTTTTAATATTGTTTCTTGTAATTATGTGATTATGCAGATTTTTCTTTTCACTTTTATGAGCTGGTGATGAAATTTGGTCAATAAATGAACAGAAAGTTCCTTGTAATGTTTAATTCCTATTTAGTAGAAAATATGATAAAGAAAGAGTGAATAAATAATTAGTAGTTTCAAACATTATTATGAGTGAACAAAATATGTTGCTCCCTGTTATGAGCCAGCAAGTATAATCTATTATTTTATATCTCTAGTCTTATTGTTAGAAAAAGCAAAAAGCCGTAGACAGCCCTTCACGCATGTGACCAAGGAACACATGAGTATGTATTTCCCTCACTTGGTAAAAATAAGGATTTAATTCATTTCCATGAATGCTTCTCAGTATGAAAGTTTGCAAGACTTATAAATTAAGTAACTGAAAAGGCAAGTAGGGTAAAGAGACTCAAGTATTGCTCTCGATCAATTTCCTATTAAAACACCAAGATAATACATTTTCCAAATACCGAAATTACTTCCTTAACTGATGCAATATCTAGTTAGACTACAAACTCATGAAGTTTTTCTAGCAAAAGATAATGTTGCTAAGAAAAACTTGTTGAATTACCAATAGGAAAAAAACGAAAATGATATTGAAAGATACTGCATAATTTGCAATCCTTTTTGTTGTTTTGTTCTGCTTTCTTGTTTGAGAGACAATAATATGAGAGTTCGATTAATACTTCATCAATTTATTTTGAGAACATAAGTTAAACATAACATTACTGTAAAGGAATTTTCCTTAAGCATAGAAATTTTAGAGGACTATAGATATATGTTCCATGGTCTACCAGTGGCTTGGAAATCACTGAAGAACACCCTTTAAATTTTTTACCCGGCAAAATTTTTACTCTGGAGTACAAACATTAGAAGGCACTGTGAACGTACACAAACATGTACATGCAAATAGTTGTGTAGAATGGTATTTTTACCCATGTTTTCCAAATATCTCTAATAATTACATAGTTCAGCATAACTGGCTAGCTTGTATGATATTGCATTCCATTAATATTTTTGTTATTTCTAATTCACTAAAGCTAGTCAAAAATGCATGGAGAAAATAATTATATAATGAACAGGATTAAGCATAAAATATTTTATTCTGCAAATATTTATTGTGGGTATTAAAGTGTTCTAATTATGAATAGCTTCCCAGAAGCTACAGCATTATAGCAGGAAATTGAGTCATTGTATAAAATAAAAGTGTAGTGCACACCATGAGTGTAGCAAAAGGTATGAAAAGTGTTTAAGTATTGGAAAGGCAGGGGCTCTGTGATATTAATTTAATTGAACTTGGTGAATCACCAGAATATATATCTCTAATATGAGCAGCAAACAATATTTCAGACAGGCATGCATTTGCATTAATTGAAAAAGTCTGTGATTTAATAAAGTAAGGCATTGCCATTAGGTCAGCCTTTTCAGTGTCCCATCAGATAGCCAAACTGAGGACTCTCATGTATGCAGCGATGCAGGTCTCTTTCTCAGCCTCACTGTCTTCCAGCTGGACAGCAGAGATAGCAAACTAAGTAATCCCACAGTGTTTGTTAGAGGTAAACACAGAAGTTAAATGTAGACACATACATATATATGCATATTAGATAATGGCCAGATTCATACTTAGTCACAAATCAGCATTAATAATTCAATTCTTATATACATGCAGTGCATAAATATATTATTTTCCTGTAGCTCTGTATATTCACTGATAAACAGAAATCCATTTTAAGGTTGACAGCAAATATTTCTTTTTTAAAAACAATTCTCATTTTATTATAGCCCTACCTTAATGGTTATTTCTGAAATGTAAATATGATTTTATTTTTAAATTAAAAAAAAATACATACACAAAACAATAAAAACCTTATTTTCTTAATTTATTATGTAAACGACCCTATTTTGTGCAGTTTCTTCAATTCAAATTTTCTTGTGGTCACATGGGATTAAATCCTTAAAATTATCAGTATTAAAAAAAAATCTTTTGTTTAAATCTAATCAAATAAGAACCAAAAGAAGCAAGACATAAGAAAAGTAACTATTAGGAATTTCTAGGTGTTTTGGGAACAGTTTAGAACTTCAGTGAGAAAAGCTATAGTTTTAGGAAAAAATGATCTGTCACCATTCCTCCTTCTTCCTTTGTAATGGGCAATTATAATTTGAGTAATTACAGAAATAGAGCTGTCTTAAGAACAAAGGAAAAACCAAAAGAACATCAAATGAACAACAGACAGAAAGTAATAAATCGTAGACAGATAATGCTTTTCTTGGATGGCTCTTGTTGTATTGTACTTGCCTTCAAGTTTCCTCTTAACAACAAAATTAAGATAGTATTCTCCTAATCATGATTAAAATTTAGGTCTCTCAAATTTAGTGATTATTTTTAATTTTTTAGTTTCATTTATGCATCCAGATGCTATTTTAAACCTCATTTTCTATTCATTACAAATTCAATTCTCAGCAACACCGAGATTTTTTGAATGTGCAGAGTACACAGGTCTCCCAAGGATATGGAAACAGATGAGATCTATGACCATTAATGAATAAATATATATTATATATGCTGAAAAATGTAAATTGAAAATATTGAATTGACAAGCTGTCCATTCCTAAACACACATATAAAAATTATATATTTTTTAAAATGTGCATAAACAAAAAGATGACCTTTGATCTGATTCTATTTCTGTTTTGATATAGAGGGAAGGAGGAATAACAAAGAACTGCAAAGCAAAGGATTTTATAAATATGTCTGTAACTATGTGAACAAGAAATGTCACTATTCAGATATTATTTTTTCAGGGCAGGAAATGCTTTTGACTATCAAGGAATATTCCAAGAGAGCTCTTTCTCATGTCTTTTTTTTTTAATCATTAAGACATTAGTCAACCTTTGGAGGAAAAAAAAAATGTGTGCCAGATACCTGGTTTTGGACAATTTTAAATTGTATGGAGAGTCAGCTCAGACTTGCTCTGACAAAAGTATTAGCATCTTTCCAAATAATATGTGCATGTAGTTTGGATGGCACATATGAACTTCTGTGAGTGAGGACCAAATTATGGAAGTGAAAGGAGGATTCAGTACAAGAGGAAGTTACTTAACTCTTCTCTTTTTAGATGTTTAGAATTCTGTAAAAAGTTACCGTTGGCTTCTGATTTCTGAGGCTGGTACAAGAAAACTCTCCTAGACATGCCCTTCCTTTCATGTTTCATCTGTTTTTAATCTTATAAATGTTGTGATGCTGATAAGGCATTCCAGAACTAACATGTAGTTTCTTTCAAACCTCAGCAACTAGAACACTTTCTAAGGCTAAAGTATATTGTATATTCCAGTTTACTGCTGTTTTTTTAACCATAACATACTTTTTCTTATCTGTATAGCAAAGAAGAGGTGGTAAGGTAAGGTGTATTTCTGTTAGGAGTAGGACTAGGACTGGAAAACAAAAATAAAAATTGAGCTGAAGTCTAGATAAGGCTGTGAATGGAAATTTATGAATGCTATAGACAGCAGAGGATGAATCTTATTCAGTCTGTCTACAGGATAGGATTTTTTTTATCAGAAAGGAAGATACAATGGTTGTGTGACCTGAAATCCATAGTTAGTAAACAGGAGATCAAACTTATCTGTAACCACAAATGTGGTAAAACAGGAGTATTAAAAGTCAAGATAAAAGTTCAGTACTGTTAGTGGATACCAATAAACACTCATTTTTTCTTAAGAATAAAAAAGACAGTTGTTTTATTTCATAGTGAGGTCTACCACTTTTTTCTTCCTGAAGGCAGACATAATACTGACAGAGTTTAACATTTTGGGTTTGGTATTGTTCTGATTAATACTGGTATTCCGCATTCAAGGATAAACTGAAGGAAATCAGCTATACTCTAGCTTCTATATTCATTCAAGTGCTGCAAGATAAACATTTTCTTTAGTACCAGTGTACTTGGTTAGTAAATGGTACAGGAACCTGGACAGGAAAAAAAAAAAAAGCAAGATGAAGTAGAGTTTAGAGACATGAAGTGTTCAAGTGTCAGCTGTATGTGACCTACAAAGACTGTTTCTAGCTGTTGAATCTTTGTCGCATGGCTTTTGGACAAAACTAGTCACTTAGCCTCCTGTTTTGGCCTATGTAGCTGGTATCTTCAAAAGCATTTTCTTACTGCTTTACTGCACTGTTTTGTCATATCTTTAATGGCTTTGTTTAGAAAAATAGTCATGTACTACAATGTCACAGAATCCAAAGGAATTTTTAACTGATCTTTTTCAGTAACAAATTGCTATGGAATTCATGAGAAAATAACAGAGAATTAAGGAAAAATAATTCTCTAAACTAGTTTGATCAAAACATTGATGAAGTGTTTTTTATTTGACAGGAAGTCTGCCGGAGGCAATATTGGTACTGAATAAGCTTCTGCTGCTGTCAATGTTCTTTATATTTATTGCAGCTTTACTTACTGAGTAGATGAGAAATCAGAACTTTTGATAAAGAATGTTTGGGTTTTGAATATGAAGTTATGCATTCACAGCTAAGCAGATCCATTAGCTTTGTTACCATTTACGCCTACAATCTGAGAAGAACAAATAAGATGTCTTAATGACCAAGGATATAATAAAGAACTTCAATCAGTAAATCATTGAAATTGGATAAGATTAGAAAAGATACACTAGAGGGCCTGTCAGGTTCTCATTGTGTGGTACTGTAGTTCCTTTAAGGCAGTTTGAAAAATGATACATTAGATGTACTGTATCATCTTGATCCATGTGCATATTCTATAGGCAATTGTTCCCACAAAACTATTACTATATTCTCAAAAAGACTTAATTTCTGTCAACATAATATCTGTGGACACACTAATTTAATGAAATTAATCAATTACAGAGCAGTTCTGTGACACAGCTGCCTGACATAACATTGAGAATTTTGCCAAAGTTTACAAAAGATCTATTCTCAGCTAGTCTACAATATTTATTAGGGTTAACTGTTAATGCAATTTATAATGAAAGGGGTACTTACATGTATTGTACATGTTAATCTACTTCAAAAGTAAAGAAATAGAAGCATATTTCATAAAAACTCTTTTAAAAGTACAGTGAATTGCTTCATATGCAGTAGCAGTATTTTAATAACCAAGTGAAAATTGTTCACTGTGGCCTTCCAATATTTGAAGGGAGTGTATGGACAGGATGGGGAAAGACTGTTTACGTGGTTGGATAGCGATAAGACAAGGGGGAATGATTTTAAACTGAGACAGGGGAGGTTTAGGTTAAGTATTAGGAGGAAGTTTTTCACATAGAGGGTGGTGATGTACTAGAACAGGTTTCTGTGGATGCCCCATCCCTCAAGGCACTCAAGGCCAGGCTGGATGTGGCTGTGGGCAGCCTGGTCTGGTGGTTGGCGATCCTGTGCGTAGCAGGTTGAAACTAGATGATCATTGTGGTCCCTTTCAATCCAGGCCATTTTATGATTCTGTGATTCTATGATACTGGTGTGTCAGAATTTTAAGGACTTCATTCTTAATCATTTAAACTGCAGTCAGTCCTTTGGAAAGCATACATGTGAATTCACTTAGTATTTGCATAAAGGATTCATGTAAGATGTAAAATTTCTCATAGAAATGTTATGAGTACCAGGAATACGTATTATATTTTGCCAGTTGACGGTAATGTCAGTAAATACCATGACAAATACACGTACTTCTCAAATATCATATATATGTACATTTTCTCACCATTGTAATCTTAAGGATATGAAAATAAACATGTGTTATTTATTTATTTAAAACTGAAGGGGATGTAGTGCATGCTAGTATTTGAAGAAGTGAAAGTCTGATAGAATAAAATAGAGTTAAGCATACTGTGGAGGGGTAGAGAAGAGTAACTAGCATATCTGGGTATTCACTCTTTCTCCTCAGCCAATTCTGGTATTACAGTATGGAACAGCTGAAAAGAAACTCAGTTTTCCTATCTGAGATCTTTAATAAACAGCCTATAAGTCCTACAGTCATGCTTATTTTTCACCTGTATTGTAAATTTAAATTTGTATTAATATGCAGAAAGAGAAAATATAATTGATTTGGACACACCTTACAATGGGTTTATTATTTCCTAAGAGTGCTGCCATAGCTGCTGTAGGATTATGAACTGTTGATGTCATGCATTCATGGTAACTAAACTTTAAATTCACCAATGAACTACAGTGTGACATTTAACTTCAATTAACATGCCCTTTCACCTGTTAAATACAATAACGCTTTTACCCATAGGTTGAACATAAACTGAACTGTATTTTATATCCTTGTTAGGCTTCATGTTTGCTAATGAAATTTGATTGGTGTATTAAAGATGTTGAGTTTCTGTAGTTAGCTCACATCTGTTGTCAGAAAAAATTAGTTCAGGTGGCAAGTGACAGCACCTTCCCTGACAGATGCTTTAACATTGTGCGTAGAATGTCCTAAGTGTCTCTCTGAATAATGTCAAGCCTTTTAGTTAGGAGTTTATTTGCTTTGAAGTTTCAAAATGAAACTTGTGGAGTAATCTGACATAGTCCCGGACAGGAGTATGTGTGATTTTCTCTTCCATCATAACAGGAAAATTCTATTCAGGATCATTTTTGATAAAGTTTCTTCTGCTATCAAACTACCTCAATATATCTACCTCTTAACAGAGTTAATACTTATCTGTTAAAAAAAAAGACGTTGTGTTTTACACTTACTGGTTTCTCAGACCATAAATGATTCCTCATTATTCCATTATCCAAATTACTGTGCTGACAAACAAGAAAGAGGCTATTTTACAGCAGGTTTTGATTAGAGATCCATAAAACAATGCTGGCTCCTTGGAAACCTTGGTGTCTGTTATATTTGCCATAGTCTTCTGCTTGTGACTCAAAAACCACACTTTTTTTTTTTTTGGCTGAACTTATGTAAGTACTCGAAACTGTACTATTTGCAATTTAAGTAACACACAGATAACATCAGTACCCACTTCCCTGCTCAGTTCTGGAAAAATATTCATCCAGTCTGGTCAACACAGTTCTGTGTAGAGTGAGAATTATAGGATTTCCAGAAACCTAAACTCTGCAGTGATTTATTTCTAAAAATGTTGTTGGAATAATCAGTATTTAGCAGTTTGACTGCTCCTGCCATCTAACCACTCAGAGGAGGAGTTCAAATGCATATACTGACAAGAAAACAGGATGGATTTTCTTTGTTGCTAACACCACATGCAATAATGTGGATTTTAGTAAACGGTCACTGTATCCTACAGTATTGTCATGGAGAAGCTGGCTGCTCATGACTTGGAGTACATGCACATGTACATCTCTGTGAGTGAAGAACTGGCTGGATTGCTGGGTTGAAAGAGTCGAAGTGAATGGAATTCAATCCAGCTGGCAACTGGTTACCAGTGGCATATCCTGGGACTTGGCACTGGGGCTAGTTTGCTTTACATTTCTGTCAAGGATTTTATGTTTGCAGATGATGTCAACTCCAGCAGATACATTAACCTGCTTGAAGATAGGAAGGTTTTCCAGAGGAATCTGAATAGATAAGTATGATGGACAAAATCCAGTCACAT
>PPHD01030535.1:0-10299 GCA_002909625.1 Bambusicola thoracicus | reverse complement strand
CCTTCATATGCTGTTTTCCCTTTCCCCAAAATCGTTGTTACTAAGTGCAAAGCAAAAAACCCTCTCATTAAGTGATATGTTCTATGAAATCCTTTCACTGACTTTCAGCTAGTCAATTCTAAGGCATCATGCTCAAATTGCTTCTCATTTCTACGGTTAAATAATAATTACTACTAGAAGAAAAATTTGCCCCTTTTTTCTTTTATTCTGTAAAATTCCTATACCCCGTATGATAACCTCACAGCCTCACACTTTGAATTATTTTTGCTAACCTACTTATCTTGAAGCACTCCTCCTTGAAATCTATGAATCAAGTCATTACACAGTGTGCCAAGACTCCATTTCTAATGATCTCAGTGCATTCTTTACAAAACAAAATTAACTTACTCTGACACCACAAATATTCTGTAAATAACCACCATTCTCCTGTAGGTCAAGGCAATTGCTTTCCTTTTCTTTGGCTGCAAGCTCAGAGCTGAGCCATCTCTACCTTTAAAGTTTATTTCTGCCACCATCCACAGCCAGTACTAACAATCCAGTTCACTAACTCAGCTAAAAGCAGCAGAACTACTGAACGATGAAAACCCTACTTGTTCAAGAATAAGGTGACAATATTCACGAAACAAACAGAAATACATTCGATACAACAATATTTTTTCACTACAATGTCAGATGTCCATAGCTACCCAGAAGTAGAATCTGAAGTAGCATCATGTAATGGCTCTTCTCTTCTGGTAACAGAACTTCTTCTGTTTTTGAACAGGTCTCGGAGGAACCAAGTACATCTCATTCGAAGAGCGGCAGTGGCACAACGACTGCTTTAATTGTAAGAAGTGTTCTCTCTCATTAGTAGGTCGTGGCTTCCTTACAGAAAGAGATGACATCCTCTGCCCTGAATGCGGGAAGGATATCTAAAGCTCAAAATAAGAGACAGGGAAGAAAGGAAGGATGCTGTGCTTGCAATTTATAGTCTGAAACACACAAAACTAGCTTTGCCCTTCTGTGTTTTGCTGTACTATTAACATCACTTAAGCTTCTTAAGAATTTCAAACTCTACAAGTATAGAGGGAAAACAACTTTGGAAACTCTAGTAGCAGGGATGGCGTTTAATGTTTCTATAGCTAACCAAAACTAATGCAAAACCTGAGCTGTAAAGCCATTTGGGTGTTACTGACATAATACACTTTTTTTTCTCCACTAAATATTGAAGCATTTGATTTAAGTTATGAGCAAGTGATACAGTTCAAGGATTACAGTGGCCACAGGCAATAAATTCATAGATGGATATTCAGGGTGAAGCCCCTAGCCTATTGAAATCAGTGGCAAACAGCATTCAATTTCAATAAGGCTGTGGTCTCACCTCAGTGTTCTTGAGCTATGTGACTAGTGTGTGCTGTCAAGTATGTAGAAAGACTACAGACGTAGAGGGTGTTTTTTAAAGTGCAAGGACTTGTGCAATGTCAAAGAGATAATGATAAAACAGTTGAAGTGGGAGTGCTTCGTAACAGATACACATTTTATTGCATGACTAGCTGATCATTGTGTGAAGTACAGTTCTGATCGACAGTGTCAGTATTACATTTAGTCAACATTACAGTGCACATTGTATTTTTAAAAATAAAAGTCATTTAAAACAAAACTGTTATCGTGGTTTAACTGCATTTACATACTGGGTATTTACAAATAGAATGCTTTCACAGTCTTACAAAACACAATGTAAGAGCCATGCAAACACAAACCTTTTTTGCACACCCAACTTGCTAAGAAATCGTGGCACTAAACAATCCTCGGACGGGCCTTGCTGATACATCAGTCTTCTACTAACTGCAGTCACTGGGAGAGTTATTAGCAAAACTAAACTATGTAAAAATACTGATTTGATTGCAGCTGATTAAAGCATGTTCATAGGCTTTAAACTCAAAACCAGAATACTCTTCTCAGCAATCAAGGTTAAAACAATTAAAACAACACTTATCTTCGTGAAAGTCACAATTTAATTTCTACATTAGGGTTTGCTTTAATTTTATTACTGTATTGCAATATGTAGAATCCTTTGCTATAGCATCATGTCTGCTATATATCTGCTACAAAGGCAATAAAATTAAGAAGAAATAAGCCATTGGATGATAACCATCTTCCCATAGCATCTTCAAGGAACACGGCCATGTTCTGCAAAGCACAAACCCAGCATACCTTTTGCATGGAATTTATATCACAGAAGAGGAGGAAAGTAATGCCACTCTTCCAACAGGAATCTTTCTTTCCTATGAGGGTGGTGAGGCACTGAACAGATTGCCCAGAGAAGCTTTGCTTGAGGTGGAGGTGCTCAAGGCCAGGCTGGATGGGGCAACAGGTAACCTGATCTAGTGAAAGATGTCCCTGTCCACAGCAGGGGGTTGAAACTGTATGGTCTTAAGGGTCCTTCCAACACAAACAATTCTGTGATTCTACGATCTTCAGATGTGGAAAGCAGAATTAGGCCTGTACTTACTCTATATCTAACTGTGCAAGTAAGTTTGCTTCTAATTCTTGCTGCCACTCTTGAATTTGATGTTTTTTTTCCTTTTCTTAGTACCAAGCATCAAGCAGTCACGGGCCATTCCTCTCTCAGTATTTCAACAAGATAAATAGGTATTTTGGATCAGATTTAGTTTACTGTCCAGTTTGAAGAACTTTGCTATCTGACAGTTTTGAAATGCATATCCTGTCAATCCAATCTCACTAAATAATGACTAAAATCTGTCCTTCTGTTACATCATTCTACAATTAAGGTTGCTGTAAAGAAAAGCCAGAAAAATCCTTTTTATATCCATACCTTCCAAAGTATGAGACCACCTACCTCAATTACTCTCCTCTGGGGTCCTGGCAATCCCCAGCACACTGCAGCTCTGCTCTAGTACTTTGCTAAGAGAAGGACTGCTATTATCCAGGCGAGCAGTGTAGGACAGTAAGAAAAGCATGGCTTGCACCCTGACCCCCAAACGTTTACTAAAGAAAATAGAATGGTCCTGGCTTTAAGGAAAAGTAGGCGAAACATGGCAAGGCTGGGAAGCATTTTAGCTTTAAAGATGACTATGACCATGCACTAGCATCAGGATAACATTCCAGTACCGTTCTGCAAATCACTCCTTAACACACACTAACACACACACTCTTCTACCAACTGGAACTACGACAAAATATAACCTAGATTCTAAATAAGAGGAAGCCACCCACAAAACAGAACTCCTCTCAAGTTACACTAGTGCAAGGATCAGCACTACACAAGATACTAACTGCTGCTACAACTCCAACAAAGCTACTGAGCCTTCTACAATGTAAGCTTCAAATTCTAGACACTTGAAGTATAACTGTATAAAATGAAGTGGCCTAGCTGCTTCATAAAAACAAATGAGAACTGCTTAGTTTGCTTTTAATTGAGTTTATTTAAATAGGATAAGGCTACTTAAAAGACAACTCTTTACATACAAAATGTACATTACATTAAAGTTTGCTGTACTCAAGTACAAAAAATGCACAAGTGTTTAGTAAAAGGGAAACAGCACACAATTTCAAAACACACACATTCTTACCATTTTACAGCATTCAAGAAGTGCCTTTTATGTCGTAACAGTGAATGGAGAACTGTCAGTACTGAATTACGCTACAGTTTTTGGTTTTAACACTAACCAATCTAAAAAAATGTAAACAAGTTCTCAGATCACTACTGACAGCTTCTTCTAGTGAGTTTAGTGGATTCAGAAGTGGGTACTGAGTCTGGAAGCATTATTGTTATTTATCGTCCATACCTAAAATGGATCTGGATGGGCTTCACCCTGAGCCACAGAGATTTAATTAAAAAGTTGCCATCAACTTGATTCCTGCCTTATAAGAGCACTCCCAATTGATCCAGATGAAACCTCAAGTTTCACAGAAAACCAACATCCACCTTAAACAATCACAGGAAGGAAAAGGAATAAAAGAATTAGGGAGAAAAATGTGCGCCTACGTACACTAATGCTCTCAAGGTACTTCTTTGTCTTCCTGACCTTATCCCTCTCCAATTGTTAGTGAGTTGAGAAAGCACTGGCGTGCATTCCATAAGCTTTCCCCATATTTTATCAGCAAGACTGTAACCAGGAAAACAAGCAAATTTGCTATATCGGCACATTTTTACACTTTCATGTGTGTAAAGCATGCCTTTGTGTATAAGATAACACGGCACTAACCCATTCACTACTTCCTCTCAAAGATTCCCATCAGACAGTTTAACATCATACTACCATCTGTGCATTTATTTCATAAGTCAGTAAGAGAAACTTCAATTTGAAGTAATGCTGTTAAATAGTTCATCTCTTATTACCAACCTAACTTGCACTGTGAATTCTACGCTCATATTCTATGTAACAAAAAGGAAACAGAAAGTTGTCTCAAACTATCTTATTAGCAGAACCAGTCAGTTTTCTCATCTAAATTAATTAATTTTTTTTTTTGTAATCAAGAACACTCATGGGATCTCTTTGAATCTCAATAACTACTTTAACTACTTACCCAGAACTGGAACAAAAAGCGAATGTTACTGAAAACAAAAATAAAACAAGAAAGAGTATTTATGTATGTGACATGTAGGGATGTGCAGGAGATGAACTATAATAATCTTGAAAAACAAAAGCGGAGGGTTTAGTATATCGTAACATTACCTTCTTTTAAAGAGAAAATAAATTACTTGGTTTAAAATAGTAGACGCTCTTAAGGTGACTGGTGATAATGACTTCAGATTTACAACAGGGAACTTTTAAATTTGTTAAAACTTCACAGCAATCTGAATCCCTGCATGGTTTAAAAAGAAGTGTACCTAAATTGCTCAAATATGACTTATCTGTTTGAAAATATGGAAGTAACATTTATGTTTTGAGCACCACTAGCTGCTTCATGGCCATGTAACATGCTGGATTTTCTTTTTTGCTTCTGTAGGCTTTAGGTCATTCTGCAAAAGAAGAAAATACACAAGTATTCTTAGACGCATTGCACTAACATTAGTAACTAACCTGCAACGTTCAAAATTAGCACTAATTGTTAATGTACTCAGATATATGCCACTTCAGCAGCTTTCTACTGCCATCTTGTGGAGAAAGTTAATATCACAGTTCCTCCAGAGGAGACGAGAATAAAACCAATGAATTTAACTACATGCAAATCATGTACGCCTTCTGCTTTTCCTGAATCCTTAAATTACGTATGCAAAAATACCTCGTTTGGAAAATTACGCATCTTAGTAACAGGTACAAATTAGAGCTTCAAAAACATACATCTGAAGTTATTTCAAACTACCACCTTAAAACACATTAGAAAATACGATTTTATAAAAGGGGGAAAAAAAAGAAAACCACAGAACTTGAAAATCAATTTGCTTCTGTCAAATAGTAAATATCAGGAAAAGAAGTATGTTTTCCTTTGTAACAATCTGCCTAAGAGCATGAAGTAATTGCCAAAGCCTGAAAAGAATTCATCTTTCAAGAGCCCCTCCTCTACTTCAAGAAACTAGACAACAGTAACTCCAAAGTAGAAAAAACTGGAGATTTAAGTGGTGAAACAAACAGCCTTCACCATCTAAAAGAAGAAAAAAGTCTGAGAAATTGTAGTTTTAATAGTTCTAACAAGAAGAGTAAAGAGTGATTTATTCAGGACATCCTGAAACACACTAGTTTTGGCATGATCTAGAGATCTCTCTTCTCCTTAAGAGTTTACTGCTAAGAGTCTCAAACCCTGAGAGGTTGTAGATAATTAGACCCCAAAAATCAGAAGGGTATCTCCAGGCTATTCTGCATGAGAACTTCAGTTTTTCTTGGCAGAATAAATAACAGTTTAAAAAAAAAAAAAAAAAAAAAAAACAACACTTGATTGAGAAGCAATCTTCATTGTGCTAAAAATATGGCACATTTTGCACTCTGCAACCACTGGCCAAACATTTTGATTCCTCTCGCCTGCATTATCTCCTATTTAATATCACATTCTACAGTAAAGTAATATCAATTTGACACATTTGCCTACCTTCTAACATCTCTGATTCACAAGGCATGACCAAGGCACGTAACAGAACTTTACAGTACTACCTTGGACAACAAGCTGTGGCTAAGAAAGTTACGTGTCAGGGAGTTGCTGATGTGGGTAGTAGGAAACAAACCTCACCAGCATAAAGCTGATTCAGGGCCACAGTCATGAGTCTTGAAAAAGATGTTAAAGCTGTCTTTCAGAATAGAATCATAGAATCATCAAGGTTGGATTGTATAATCTTGGAGATCTTTTCCAACTGTCCATCCACCATCAATAGTTCCCACTGTATCATGTCCGTTAGTACAACATCTAACCGTTTCTTAACATCTCCAGGGATGGTGACTCCACCCTGGGCAGCTCATTTCAGTGCCTGATCACTCTCTTGGAGAATAAGTATTTCCTAATGTTCAACCTGAATCTCCACTGGACAACTTGAGGACATTCCTTCTAGTCCTATCACTGGTTAGATGGGAGAAGAGGATGACTCCCACCTCAAAATATCCCTTCAAGTTATTGTAGAGAGCAACAAGGTCTCCCTTGAGCCCCCTCTTCTCCAGACAAAACAATCCCAGTTCCCTCAGCTGCTCCTCATAAGGCCTGTGCCCCAGACTCCCCACAGCTTCACTGCCCTTCTCTGGACACACTCCAGGGTCTTGATTCTTTCTCGTACTGAGGGGCCCAAAACTAAGCACAGTACTGAAGGTGCAGCCTCATCAGGGCTGAGTACAGAGGGATGATCACTTCCCTGTTCCTGCTGGCAACACTAATTCTGATATAAGTCAAGATGCCTTTGGCCTTCCTAGCCACACTACTGGTTCATCTTCAGCTGAGCACTGACCAGTATCCCAAGGTCCATTTCCAATACACAGTCACTCTGCCCCAACCCTGCAGCATTGCCTGGGGTTGTTGCAGCCAAAGCACAGGAGATAGCAGTGTGTTTATGTACTCATCTTTAACAGAAGCCTGATGGAACCTATCAAATCATGCAGCAAATATATTTCTTGCATTCCTTCACATAAGAATTTGAACAGATGAACAGAAACCTTTGCACAAGGCAATACTGAGGAAACAGTTGATGCAACTGCACACTATATTTCTAAAGCTCCCCCTGCAGTTCAATTGAGATCAGATATCTATTTTCTCCCTTGAAGCTTGGACTTATTCCAAGTATTCCTTCTTACAGCAGAAATATGAAAAACCCCTTGCATTAATTTGTTTGCATCCTGAAGTGATTCAACACAAACAGAAGACTCATCCCTACCTTGTGGCACATCTCAAAGAGGCGCTGGCCCGTTATTTCGCTCTGCTCCTTGCTCACCAACAGGCTCTTAGACTGGTAACAGTTACACCAAATTAACAGACTACTGCTACATCTTCCTCCTCAACTTACAGCTACATTCAGTGCCAATCTTTACATTTTCAAAAGTATGCCCTTCTGAAGTCACATACCCTGCCTCAGTTCTTCTCTCATCTCTTCAGCTTATTAGCTTCATTCTGCTCCACCCATGGCACAGACCTCTTCTCTACTTTGAATTTCTTTGCAGCTAAATCTGACGTGCAGAATCAAGGTAACTTTTACCTTTATGATTAACAGGTCAGTCTCTTACTCCAGGACAGCAGCCTTCTCTTCAAGATCTCTTACAGGAGACCAGGTACCCGATTAAAATCACCGAAGCTCAAAATGAGCACTCAGCTTTTGACTTCTCACTCAACTAAGATGATTTGTTGTTCTCAATCTAGGCAACTCTCCAGATTTTCTCATCTAATTCCTGCCTCTCTCTTGCCAGTTCCTATGTGAGATTTAAAACAGATGGCCTTCTTCCTTTAAGGATACATTCTACAGCTTGCAGCATCTCACTTCAGTTCCTGCAACATCTCCTCCTTCACTTTGACAAATTAAAGCTTGTCCTACTCAGCCATTCAAGTGTGATTTTTACAAATGTTATCATTACACTCTTTTCTTCCTGACTACAAAAACCAGACCAGGATGTCCGTGCTGTTCTGTAATACTTACAATATGGTTATTTTGCTTGCTCTGTTTGCCTCTGCCATGAGCAATATCTTACATATTACCTATTCATTTTACAAAGACATGCACGCTTTCTACAGAGCTCTCTCTTATACAGAAGCTTCCCATAAACAAGAACTTCATTTCCTTTTCCTTCCATCTCTCCCAAACCAGCTACTACTTTGCCCATTTGTAAATATTCTCTTATTACATAAAATAACCCTGGAAGCTTTTGCAAGGGGCCACCTTTGGCTCCTTCAAGTTTCAACAAACTGTGAAACAAGACATTGACCATACATACCGGCAAATCAGATTCATCTTTCGGAATAGATCTCTTTAACTTCACAACAGTAGTTCCTGCTACTGGAGATAAAGGGTGTGTCTTCAGACTAACCAATACACTGCTATTAGTCTTTGAAATATTGTTCTGCTTTGCCTCATTATTCCTCACTTCCAGCTTAGCGTCCTCTGATAAACTGGAGGCCGAAATGTATGTTGAGGCATTCGAAGGAGCTGATAATCTCCTCACAGTATTAGTAATGCTTCCAGCTGGGGGAGGTTTTAGGCGATCAGTAGCTCCATTCTCTGTCTTCTTCACCTTTATGCTTGTGCTCGTTGAACTGCCATCAAAAACAATTAATGGCCGTTTCCTTAATCCTTCCACCGCTGAAACGCTGAAAATGCAAATTGTAGAACTATCAGAAACACAAGTCAGATGTTTCAAAAATAGCAGACCCAAGACAAGAGCAGTAAAAATGAAAGCATCTTGCCTAAAGTAATAGTGCATCCCAAAATAGTCATCTTAAACTCTTAGCTGCTCCAAATTCAAGGCCAGGTTGAGTGGAGCCCTGGGTGGCTTGGTCTAGAATTAAATGTGGAGGCTGGTGGCCCTGCCTGTGGTGGCAGTGGGGGGAGGGTTGGAGACTGATATCCTTGAGGTCCCTTCCAACCCAAGCCACCCTATGATTCTGTGAAATGCTAACAATAGGAATTGCTTCTAAAATAGAAAGGAGTTGTAGGGGGGAGGATAGAACACAAAGGAGATCAAAGAGGGTTGTGTGAGGAACCTCCTAGGTAGACAACTACAGTAGTACATTCTAAGAGTGCACTCCTATACCACTGCAGCTATTCCAGAATAACAAGAGACAATATGCGTTAAGTAATACCTCAGAAGGTATCTAAGAAAGGGTGAGCCACCTTTCAAGAATAGGGTCTAATAGTCTGATACTTATAAATCTTCCTGATTCCTCAATTGTTCCTTTTTTATTGTTTGCCTTAACACTGTGATATCGAACAACTATGAGATAAGGAACAAAATCATTAAGGGAAAAAAAAAGCATAAGTCTTTTTCAAATTAACAGTTGAACAGGATCCCTAAGCTTATTTAATGCCTTTTGAATAATATGCCTTTAAGTCTACGTCTAGTCAGAGCCACCCAATTTCGTGAAAACTAATTTAAGGAAAAGAAATACTGTCAAACTAACATCAAAACAGTAGTTAATATCAGCAAACATCCTGACTGGCAAAAAAGAAAAACCAACAACCCACAATTCTATGGTACATATTCTACATAAATTTAGAGATTTAAAAATGCATTGCTTTAGAACGGCAAAGATAAACTGTGCATATCTAACAAATTAAGAAAAACACAACACTATTAAGTTAGAGCATTCCTATGTAGAAACTTCAATTTTCAGTACGCACTTAGTGTTCAGTCATCTCACATTACACAGAATAAAACTTGAACTACAGCATTTTCAGCAATGGAACACATTCATCAGTTTGTACCTTTGGCAGTATCAACATTAGGTATCTCAACAGACTTTTAAAGAAGCCACAAGAAGAGACTTTACTTGTTTGACTTGAAACATTGGGTCGGTACCTACAGATCAATCTCACATCAAAATAAGAAATTACACATCTCTTGTACAATTTCTACCATTACCAGCAGTGTCTTAAAAGAAAGGACTAACAGTTTAGGGTCACAAAGCCCAAATCTTGAGGTTTGCTTTCACATTATTACATCTTCACAATGATACATATCACACAATCCTCCTCTTGTTCTATTCATCAGGTTCCCAGAACTGAGACAAAGAGATCTTAATTTCGTTTGGAACATTTATCAAGAGATCATACAACGCTTTGCTAAGTGTGCTATCCATGCTAAATGTGGTTTCTAGGAGAGCTTCTAAAGAACGTGATTAGCTTCTAAGGCCAGGAGCATTAACTACCCATGGATAGGGTTTCACTGAAACAGC